>LR751489.1:0-138308 GCA_902729485.2 Mus minutoides
TTCTATTCCTGCCCAAAACATCATGACCAAGAAGCAAGTTGGGGAGGAAAGGGTTTATTCAGCTTACACATCCCTATTACTGTTCATCACCAAAGGAAGTCAGGATTGGAACTCAAGCAGGTCAGGAAGCAGGAGCTGATGCAGAGGCCATGGAGGGGTGTTACTGGCTTGCTTCCCCTGGCTTGCTCAGCTTGCTTTCTTATACAATCTAAGACTACCAGTCCAGGAATGGCACTACCCACAATGGGCTGTGCCCTCACCCTTGATCACTGAGAAAATGCCTTACAGCTGGACCTCATGGAGGCATTTCCTCAAGGGAGGCTCCTTTTTCTGTGATAACTCCAGCTTGTGTCAAGTTGACACACAAACCCAGCCATTCCAGTGGGGATTGGTGAGATTTCAAGCCAACCTGGATAGCTCAGATTGGAATTCAGGGAATGGTGGGATTTCAGGCTCTGGGATGTGTGGCCTTTTGTGCTCAGGAAACGGTGGGTTTTGGTTACATTTTCAAACCAGGAAGTGGGTTAGGATCTTTTACTCTTGATTTTGGATGTAGAATCTCTCACTGACCTAGAGACTCTAGGCTGGCAAGCCATGAAACCTTAGGAATCTGCCACCCTTCCACCTCTCCAGAGCTGGGATTATAAACGTTGTCACCACGCTTAGGTTTTGACATGAGTTGTGGGGACAGAGCCCACCCTTGCTGTTGATGGGCAAGCCTGTCACTGAGCAATATCACCCATCCAGAAGCAGCAGCATGAATGTGATTAAGTGACATAAAACTTTTGACTTAAAATTTTACTAAAATTTAAGGAGAATTAAGCAAGCAGGTTGACTTTCCTCAAGAAGTTAAGGCTGGTACTTAATATTTATTTTTTAAAAAATCAGACTTTTGAAGCTCTTCTCTTTGGTGCTCCTCATTCCTGAAAAAGTCAAAATCTGATGAATTTTTGGGTAAGTATAACATATTGAAAAATTAATGACAATCTAAAAAAGACTTAAAGTATGAGAGTTCGTATGTATATATACATATGCATATATTTTTTTCATCACTGAAAGTATAAGGTAAATTTAATGCAAAGCAGAACAGCTTCTTTCTTAATTCCTTTTCTAACTGTATAGAAGATGTATAGACTTTGGGTCTGGTTGATTTTGTGGTGTGATATTTCTATTTATTTGCAAGGCTTTTGAAAATAATAAAGTTTATAAAATAAAATCTCATCCATTCGCATCTAATATTATATTTACTTTTCACTTAACTAAAATTCTTTAAGAATTTCCTTCCAAATGTTTGTATTTGTCAAAGTACTGTAAAAAAATAAATGATACACCCTTTGTATTATTATTTAACTGTACATCAATGGCATTTGTACCAGTTAGCTTTCACTGCTATAACAAAACACTTGAGACAAGCCAACTGAAAGAAGGAAAGGTTTATTTGACTTCTTGTTCCAAGGTTTTAGCTTATTAGAACCATGGTCAACTGACTCTTGCCTTAGGGCCAGTTGCTAGGCAGAACCCCAGGCTGGGAATGAGCCTTGGAGTAAAGGTTCTTACTTCATGGCAACTGGAAATCAGAGAGCAGGGGTGGTGGTGTGGTGGTGGTGTGGTACGGTCCTAATTTACCTTTCAAAGGCCAAGTCCCATTGAACAAACTTCCTTGCACTGAAAGAAGAAATGAAAAATTCTTTTAATTCTAAATATATGCCTTTATTTCTTTCTTACTGAAGATAGGAGTTTCCTTTTGGCAATATTTTACCTTGGTCTTAAAAGAACCCACTTTAGCATTGCCTAAATACGAAAGCCAGGACAAAGCATGCTGGATGTTTTTAAGGTGTCGTAACTGAGACCACAGCACTTCGCCTTCATTGCTAGAAAACATTTTCATTGGGTGTAGAGTTCTGGCTTGACTCTTAGATCAACCTTCCTGATGCTGCAACTCTTTAATACAATTCCGCATATTATGATGAACCTGACCATAAAATTATTGTTGCTACTTCATAACTGTAATTGTGTTACTGTTATGAATCATAATCCTGATATTCAGGATGGCTTATGTGACCCCTGTTAAAGAGTTATTTGACCTTCCTAAGAGGATGCAACCCACAGGTTGAGAACCATTGGCCTAGATTGTTTAAAGTATAGTATTTTCCCACCTTCATTTTGATTCTAGTTTTGATAAACCAGACATACCTATTATTATTATTTCATGTGGACAATATACTTAATTTATTGAGATATTTTCTTATTGTCCTAAACCCAGTAATTTGGTAACTAGTGCTCTAGTTATCCAAGTTTAGTGATCTGAACTCACTACATACTAAACTAGATTGCCCTCCTCCTCTACCTCTGTCCTCATAAACATCTATCCATTTCTCTATAACTATAGACTTGTAATTACATTCACATTGAAAGTCTTCTGAAACATTTTTTGCGAAAGTTTGCGTTTGTGCAGCATAGCTGTGGTTAATTTTAATGCAATTATTCATTCATGTGCAATAAAGATGGTCCTGTTTATTTTCTCTGAGTGCCTGGAACTTTAAAAAAAACAGTCAATGCTCCCTGCTCCTAGACGTGTTGCCGGTGTGGCTGCTGTGCCACATGTTCGCCAGTAGGTGGCAGAGAGGAGCGATGCTGTGTTTTTGCTCAGTGTTCTGAACTGTGAAATGTAGCCTAAAAATCCCTGAAAAAAAAGTCCATCGAGATGACCGTCAGTTTGGCACCTTGCAGGCCTTGGGGGGAGGGGCAGTGGGGCGCCAAACCATGCCAGAAATGACCCCTGCTTGGTGCCATATTACATGACCCCACTCAGAGACCCCAGGCACCACGATGAGGAGTAAGTGGTGGAGAAACCCACCTGGAACCGTAGTGGGGTTCTGACCTGTGCTGCCACTGGGGGCCACATCTAGTCCCTGGCCCCGCAGCAGCACCAAAAGCAAGGTGGATATCCCTGGTCTAGGTTGCCTCCTAGGGACGTGTTAATGTTTGAAGGTTGTGCAGAACTGGCCCCACTCCTCATCAGGGCATCATGGGAAATCTGGCCCTGGGAATTCTTGAGCAGGAAAGCTGACCTCACCTCTAGTTAGCTGCAGTACTCAGGGTTTGGGTTAAGGTTATGGTTAGGGGAGTGTAGACTCATACACTGAGGGAGTTGTAGGCGAGCCAGCCCCGATGATGTGAGCGTGTAATAAATAGCAGTGCTACTCATGTCCTATGCGATGGCATGGACAAGAAAGAGATATCCTTCTCCCCCTCTCTCCTTACCATCTATATGATGGGTGGGAGACCATGAGAGGAGAAGAGCTATCCTGCCCCTCACCAGTTGCAGCACTTGGGAGAGTAGGCTCTGCACCTTTCCTGAGCAACACAGTAGAGCTTGGCCCTAGGAATGGGGGCTGGCAGATGTGCCGTCCCCAAGGGCTTGAGTACAGGAGAGCTGGTTCTACCTCTTGTCTGCTGGGCAGTGGCAAGGACAAGGGAGAGATGCCCTCCTCTGCTCCTTTGTCCTTCGCCGGTTACGGCAGGCGGGAGAGCTGGCTCTGGAATCATGAGAGTTGGGAGAACTGTCCCTATCCCTCACCTGCAGCAACGCTCCTGAGAACGGGACCTGCACCTCACCTGGGCTGCAGGGTAGGGTTCCAGTGCCCCAGCTTCCAGCAAACTACTCTACACTGTCCTTGTGCCCTACTTTGCAGGTAACTCCTCGCGTTCCTGTTCAGACTGGCAGCCCTTTCTGTCTTTGATCGTGATGGTAACTCCAGAGCTCTGATCCAGTCCAGCAGTTTAGTATCAGTTAGTTCCTGTGGCTCTGTGGAGTTTATTGCTAACCTTCTTCTGTTTCTACAGCTGCCCAACAACTCTAAGGATGTGGGAGCCCCCGTTTCCCTGCTCTGGCCTTTTATAGTTTGATATTTATTTGCCCCTTTAATGTATTTTTGAGAGGGAGGAAATATTAGAACATGTATTTTCAGTCAGGTTCCTTTGATTGGAGTTTACTTAAAAACAGCACCACAAGCCGGGCGTGGTGGCGCAGGCCTTTAATCTCAGCACTTGGGAGGCAGAGGCAGGCAGATTTCTGAGTTCGAGGCCAGTCTGGTCTACAAAGTGAGTTCCAGGACAGCCAGGACTACACAGAGAAACCCTGTCTCGAAAAACCAAAAACAAACAAACAAGCAAACAAACAAACAAACAAAACAGCACCACAAAGATTGCCGAGCTGGAGAGATGGCTCAGTGGATAAGAGCACTGGCTGCTCTTCCAGAGGACCTGCGGTTCGATTCCCAGCACCCACTTCTGGCAGCTCACAACTGCATAACTCCTGTTCTGAGGAACCTGATGTCCTTTCTGGGCTCTGTATACATGCAGGCAAAACAGCCACACACATAAAATAAATAATAAAAATTTAAGACACTCAAATCACATATTAATAAAGATGGTTATATTGAGTTACAAGATAAATCACATAAAAATAAACTCAGTAAAAATTTTAGTATTCACTGAAAACTAGAATCTTTACATAATAGAAAATATTTTAAACGATTAAACTGTTAACTACTTAATTCAATATTAAGGCAAGTATTTAGTTACTTACTGAACCTTAAAATTAATAATAAAAAAAACCCAGCTAAAGTTTATGTCAATCAAAGCAAATTTAAGCCTTATTAAACTCAAGAACTTCTGCTTGCGAAGGAAATGCAGCATCTGCTGAACGCTGCTTCCCCACCCTGCTTCAGAGTAAATCCTCACATTTCTGACAGGTTTTACTTCCCAAATGCATTAAGAAATCACTATACTTTGTCTACCTCTGGGCTCACGCTATGAAGTATGCTGCTTTCTGGTGACCTTGGGCAGCAGCCCTAAGCAGGCATCCTCAAGCCAGCCTCACAACCAGGAGGCAATCAGCTCCTACTTCATGGCCCACTGTGCTGAGGAGTGGGGGCCTGGAAAGCTCGGGTCTACAAAGCATTCTTCATGTATAATTCTGTTCAATTTATGATTGATTTATGAAAGGAACTCCTCCCTGATTGTCCACAAAGAAGCTAATGAATCTTCCTTCATCTTTCCCAGGAAGCCATCAAAGTCCCATAAATGCAGTCTTAAAGTTTAAGTCCCTCTGACATTATCTGATTATAAATCTCTTTGGTCAATGGGACGTAAGATTTTTTCAAGTTATCCATAAAGTAAAGTGGGTCAGAAATCTTGAGTGGATCAAATCCTTCTTCCATGAGCTGTAGCTTCTTTAGCTTGAATGTCCCCGTAGTTTCCATTTTGTCCTAGAAAATAATCACAGATATGACCAGAGCAAGTTATTCATATTCATAGCAGCTACTATGTATGAGCAAAATGTTTAACAAAATAGGCCATGTCTCCTTACTGTATCTTATATCTAATTAATGTTTTTATATTTAGTATTAATTTGACATTAGAAATAAAAACCATTTATTTGTCTGTAAACCTTATTAAAATGTTAACTTGTTGCATGAATAATAATTATTACTGTGACCAACAAATTAAGCTTGTTTGGAATACATATCCTATCTCATGGAAATGCCAAAATCATATGATGAATAAATGATGTTGCAATAGGAGTTAAAGTTACAAAAGACAAAAATTTATGACACAAGTTTTCTCAGGAGGTTCTGGTAATTGGTGTCTCTAGAGCAGGACAAAAGGGCAGGGTTGGATTAATTTAAGCAATATTGAGTATCATCACATTTAAAAATTTTTGTGATGAGCAAAGCTACCTTGAAAGAAATGTGTCTTAAATTTTTCACAGAGCAATTGTTTTATTCAAGTGCTCAGAAGTTTTAGTTCTGCATTTTTGAGATTATTTATAAGTATAATTCATTTCGTCTAAACTTTTTTTGAGGTATGGTATTACTGTGTAACCCTGCCTAGCATCGAACTCACTATGTAGACCAGGCTGGCCTCAAACTCACAGAGATCCACCTGCATCTGACTCTGCTCCTTGAACTCTAGGATTAAAGGTGTGTAGTATAAGTCCTGCTACATAAATATTTTGAGACCTGAGAATGTTAGGCTTTTCTTTTTCTTGTATCAAAAGAATAATAATCACTAGCTGCAATGGCCGATGCTCTGTTTGGAAATCTAATGATATTATGGTATAAACTAAATGTTTATAATGCTGACCCAGTCTTTTAGAATAGTCCAATGTCAAAATATTCTGCTTCTGAGAGTGAATCGTACGTTATGCTGGGAATAAAGGTTTAAAATATTACCTCTTAAATCTGTGTTCTATTCCTTGAAGATATATTTCTCATGGGATAAGGCAAGAAAGGATGGGGAGGGTAGGCTTGGCTACAAAAGGACAAGGCAGATGTGTGTGGTGGGTGTGGCGTAGCTATTGGCTCCCTCCCTCCCTTGGAAACTTGCATAACGCCTTCTGGTTCCATACAAGCAATCCGCAGGAAAGAGGGTTTCTGCTCAGATACTCTGGCTCCTGTGTCTACAATCTATGGTCTCTGAAGGAGTAAGGACCTTGCTACAACCTCTGAAAGGTAACCAAGGGCAACAGTTACAGCCTACAGGGTTTTAAGACTCTTGGAATTCCTGGGCAGCAACTGGTAAGGTGCCCATGAACTGCAAGCAGCAGCAGCATGGCACAGTCACCCTAATAGTGCAACAAGGACACTCACATTCCAGTGGCAACCAAAGGCTCCATAATTGGATTTAAGAACTTCTCAAAAAGAGGAAAGCTATGCCTTGTACGAGAAGTGTAGCCAACTACCCAGAGCTAGTTAGGTCATGAATATGTATATATATATACATCAATTGCCACCTTATTAAACCAGTACAATGCCTAACTGCATTCTAAATATTTAGTTATACCCACAGATATGTGTAGCTCTTACCCCTCAACAAAGAGCCATCTTCTGCAAGAGATGGAGACCATCACAGCTATAATTGATCATAATGTCGAAGCAGTGATCATGTGGTGCCCAGCATCACCTGACCCATCGACAATACAACTCCTAACGCTCAGGGAACATTTTCAAAAGAGGAGGAAGAGAGGTTGTAGGGATGTGTTTAGTAAAGCCTTTATGTCTGGCTTTAAGTGAAATGTTTGAGCAAAGCTTCTGCCATGTTTGGATCAATCAGTAGAGGCTGAGAAATGGTTCTGAGACTGTTTGAAGGTTGAAGAAATGTTTCTCTAGAGAATCTTCACTTGGTGCTGTGTAAGAGGTACAGCTGTACAAACTTTGGTCCTAAGGCACTCTGGCAAACCTGGAGTTCTTACTTGTGACTGTGAATAGCCATGGTCAAAAGGGACTAAGATTTGTACGGGTTGTCTGCTCTCATGGGCAGCAAAGGCAAGATAACTTTGGTAGCTGGAATGATTTCCCAGCCCAAATTAACCTTGTACAATGATTTAATAAACTAATGGGAGTGAACTAGCTGGGTGTCAGTCTTTTCCAAGAGGCAGAACCCCTGGAAATGAAGGTTTAGCATCTTGGTGAGCTTCTCTCTCTACTGCAGACCAACATCAATCAATAAAAGATTATATAAACCAGAGGAACAGGTGTCCATCTGTTATGAGATTAGATCTCCTAGAAATGTCAGGAAAGTTATACTTATGAATTCTCAACAACATGGCTGCCTAAAATAAGACCTGAACAGGGATGATATCGACAGATACGCTCACACAGAAGGAGGAAATCTCATGGGGTCCCAACCCTAGATGAAAAACTATGGGCAACTAAGGAATGCTGGTGATGGGATAAAAAGGCTTTCCCAAGAAGGAGGCCCCTAATTAGTTAATCAACACCAAATTGGTCACCCCTGAAATAATGTTCATGTATTAGTTAGGGTTTTACTGCTGTGAACAGACACCATGACCAAGGCAAGTCTTATAAAAAACAACATTTAATTGGGGCTGGCTTACAGATTCAGAGGTTCAGTCCATTACCATCAAGGTGGGAGCATGGCAGCATTCAGGCAGGCATGGTGCAGGAGGAGCTGAGAGTTCTATGTCTTTATCCAAAGGCTGCTAGTGGAAGACTGACCTCCAGGGAACTAGGGTGAGGATCTTATGCCCACACCCACAGTTACACACCTACTCCAACCAGGTCACACCTATTCCAACAAGGCCACACCTCCAAATGGTGCCCTTCCCTGGTCCAAGAATATACAAACCATCACAGTGCATGTAGATAATATTATATTAACTGAGCAGGTTGTAATTATCTATTTAGGAATATATTGGAATATATTATATGCAATACATATATTTTTATTGGGTATTTAGGAACACACATATGTATATATGATATATATCATATATATATATATATATATATATATATTTACATATATAGAGAGAGGGGGGAGAAAGAGAGAGTGCACAAGAGTGCTGTATAAATATGCTAACAAAGAAAAAGAGGCTATACAGAACCTATATAGAAGATGATGTATAGGAAAGAAATGGAGATAACATTAAGTACATAAGTAATATGGGCAAATTGATAGTAAACTTGGATTGTGTTATCCTGATATGTCAGATGTGCCTGTGTTAATGTAGGTAAAAGATACATAGAATGTCTGTCTGCAAACACTTTGGTGTTGACCTGATGAAACCCAATTTTAGGCAAATAACTCCACTGTCTTCAGAAGACACGTGCAAGATACAGTTTTGATTCGCCACCCTCACTGAGAGCATCACTTTGTTCTAAGGTCCTGTGTAAGGAGAAAGAGACAACTCCACAGTCAGGACGAAAGCCCTAGCCCTTCATCATGCTCCCTTCATATGCAGCTTCAGAGTGCCCAAGAGCACCAACTCTCTGTTTCTCTGATTTTAATTCTTAAAGTCATTTAATATAAATAAATGGATGTATTCTCTAAAGGAGAGAAGAGTATTTTGCTACTGATCCACCTCTTGGTTTTGGTTCCTACCTTTGACAAGAAATTGTGAGGTTGTAAACTTACCTGAATTCTTAAAAACTGTGGGCAGGCATAAGCTGGTAGAGATGTCACCACTTGGTCATACATTTTTTCTAAGTCTAAAGACTTGTTTGGTTTTAGAATAACAGAAGTCATTCCCGCTTTTCCTTCATAACCTGGAGAAAAGTTGAAATAAAATCCGTGTGTCACTAGGTGAGTTTTCACAATCTTTCCTGTCAGGCACAGACTGTCACAGAGACATTCATTCTACATTCTATTGCAGAGGTGACACGGGGCAGTAGCATAAACTGAGTCTGTGTCTTTCCCTCACATATGATTTAATCACTAGAAGTAACTGGACAGTAGGGATGACCACAGTCTGTCTTTGATTGTCTGTCTTATAGGAATGAAACAGGATGGACCGAAGAATATATATATATATATATATATATATATATATATATATATATATATATATATATGTATAATTTTCATCCTACCAACACAAAAACTAAGAAAGAAAACTTATGGAGAGCTAACTATAGCCCAGCAAAAATGTATATTTTAATCATTAATGAAAAACAACACAAGGAATATTTGAAGTTAACAAAAGTAGAAATTGATATTTTCTTTTTTTTATTTTCTTTTTATTAATTAAAATTAAGCCCACATTACTTACTGCCCACCGTGTGATCTGCAGACCTCAGAGGACTGGACCATCTCTCCAGTCCTCAATCTGTTGTCTCCTTCTTCTGCTGCTAACTAGATACTCAAATCCCTGGCTTCCTGTCCACCCCACAGCATTAGCAGGGAAACACTATCATTTGCATAAAAGGACACACTTCAGACACAAGAGGTATTTTTTTATTTTTTTATCATTTTTATTAGATATTTTCTTTATTTACATTTCAAATGCTATCCGGAAAGTACCCTATACCCACCCCCCCACCCTACTCCCCTACCCACCCACTCCCACTTCTTGGTCCTGGAGTTCCCCTGCACTGGGGCATATAAAGTTTGCAAGACCAAGGGGCCTCTCTTCCCAATGATGGCCTACCAGGCCATCTTCTGCTACATATGCAGCTACAGACACCACAAGAGGTATTATTAAACATTTAAACTAGAATGTGGTCTTATTGAGTGGAATGAGCCAGTGCATGTCGTAACAGGAAAAGCAAGAAAATTGGAAAGATCAGCTTCAACTATTTTCCAAACACACAAAAACATTAAAAATCATCCATACCTTATTTTCTTCTTCTTCTTCTTCTTTTTTTTTTTGTTTTGTTTTGTTTTGTTTTGTTTTGTTTTGTTTTGTTTTGTTTTTCGAGACAGGGTTTCTCTGAATAGCCCTGGCTGTCCTGGAACTTACTTTGTAGACCAGGTTGGCCTCAAACTCAGAAATCAGCCTGCCTCTGCCTCCCGAGTGCTGGGATTAAAGGCGTGTGCTACCACACCTGGCTCATACCTTATTTTCTAATGTGCCCATAAAGGTTGTTAGCTTATTCAAAGGCATTGCTTGTCAAGGTGAGATGAAAATATTTTAAAATATTAATTTTAGTATGCAAAAGCTGGGCGTGGTGGCGCACACCTTTAATCCCAGCACTCGGGAGGCAGAGGCAGGCGGATTTCTGAGTTCGAGGCCAGCCTGGTCTACAGAGTGAGTTCCAGGACAGCCAACACTATACAGAGAAACCCCGTCTCGAAAAACAAAAAAAAAAAAAAAAAAAAAAAAAAAAAAAAAAAAAAAAAAAAAAAAAAAAAAAACAAAAAAAAAAGAAGAAGAAGAAGAAGAAAGTGATAAAAACCTAAACAGGACATGCTCGGACATTCTCTTCCACAATTCTCAAAGTTGACCGCAGCCACGTACCTGGCACGCGCACACCGTACACGTTCGCTTCCTGGATGAAGTCCAACCTCCCAAGCACATCAGCGACCTCTGTGGTTGCCACGTTTTCTCCTTTCCACCTAAATGACAGACGATCCCTAAGAGCACATGCATTTGAAAAGCCAGCTTCTGCTTTCAGCTTTAGAGACTGGCATTTGGCTCTGTGACGCACCTAGTGGCCAAAACCAACTGGTTTCCAGGCAAAAGCCATGTCTACAGAAGCTTTTCCTTCAGAGTTCAATAAACTTGGCAGCTGGGGTTTGGTTAAAACAACTTAAGAGTTTTATGGGTATATATTGTTCACTGAAAAATATTTTTAAGAGAGCTGTGAAACAAAATGATGAGGAATATATCTGTACAAAATCACTACTGTGTGCAATAATAAAAATTAAGTTTAAGGCTTTATCATTGGAGGTAGGAACTAAGGAAATACTATAATTACATCAGCATTTTAACCCACCTTACTTTCTAGGCATGAATGCCTCCACTTCTGCTATTTTAATGAAGATAATTATATATGATGAGAACTTGGGAATACCTCTTACATATTCTCTATTTGTCTATTCACGTAAACCCTTGCTAAATACGTATTCTATGCTACTGACTATTTTATAGCCATTGAATAACAAAATAAGGTTTCATAATAGGCTAAGACAAGCTTGGGGAATTAGGAAATAAAACATTTAAAAAAATGGGAGAGTGCGGTCTCAGTTTCAGTAATTTTTTTCATCACATCAAGAATCATCTCAGGACTGGTGAGACATGTTGGTGAGTATCAGAGTTTAACCCCTGAAACAGACATAGTTAGAACCAAGTCTCAAAAGTCACATGCATGGTGTGGCATTTCCAGCCTCCCTCATAGAGAAATAAGAGAGAAGGGGAAGAAAAAAAAAAGTGATTCATTTACTCAACAGAATACTAATCAGCTATTAAAAACAAGGACATCAAGCCAGTCTTGGTGGTGCACACCTTTAATCCCAGCACTCAGGAGGCAGAGGCAGGCGGATTTCTGAGTTCAAGGCCAGCCTGGCCTACAGAGTGAGTTCCAGAACAGCCAAGGCTACCCAGAGAAACCCTGTCTCGAAATATCAAAAACAAAAAACAAAAACAAAAACAAAAACAAGGACATCATGGAATTTGCAGGCAAATTTCTGGGACTAGAAAACATCATCCTGAGTGAGGTAAGCCAGACACAAAAAAAGGTCATGCATGGCATGTACTCACTTATAAGTGATATGAGCCATAAAATACAGGATACCAATGCTATATACCCAGTGAAACCTGATAAAGGAGGACATGAGGGAGGATGGTGCTTACATCTCACTCAGAAGGAGAAATAAAATTGTTTTTGAAGTGGATCAAGGGAGAGAACTGGGTGGCAGAAGAGACAGGAAGGGTAAGTAGGGGCATCAGGCATAGGGAGAACGGAGGAAAGAGGGCCATGAGAGTGGCCAGAAATTGATGAGGGGGGGCATCTCTAGGATGTGTCAGAGACCTGGGGTTGGGGGGGTTAGGGTGTCTATGAGGATGACTCTAGCTGAGACTCCTAGTAGTGAGGAATACGGAGCATGACCTGGCCACTCTCTGAAGCCAGGCAGGACCCCCAGAGGAGAGATAAGGATACCAATGCACTCACAAAAACTTCAACCCAAAATTTGTCCTGCCTACAAGACCCAGAGCTGTGTCTCTAGCTGCATATGTAGCAGAAGTTGTCATTGGGAAGAGAGGCCCCTTCGTCTTGCAAACTTTATATGCCCAGTACAGGGGAACGCCAGGGCCAAGAAGTGGGAGTGAGTGGGTAGGGGAGCAGGGTGGAAGGAGGGTATAGGGGACTTTCAGGAAAGCATTTGAAATGTAGAGGAAGAAAATACCTAATAAAAATTTGCAAAAAAAAAAAAAAAAAAGTGGTGCAGGGACAAGGAACAGACTGAAAGGATGGCCAACCAATGACTGACCCAACTTGAGATCCATCCCATGGGCAAGAACCAATCCCTAACGCTATTAATGGCACTCTGTTATGCTTACAGACAAGAACCTATCATGACAGTACTCTGAGAGGCTCTACCCAGAAACTGACTGAAACAGATGTAGAGACCCACAACCAAACATTAGACAGAGCTCAGGAAGTTTTGTGGAAGAGCTGGGAGAAGGATTGAGGAACCCAGAGAGGATAGCGATTCACAGGAAGACCAACAGAGTCAACTAACCTGGACCCTTGGGGGATCACAGAGACTGAAATACCAACCAAGGAGCATACAAGGGCTGGACCAACTCCCCCACCCACACATATGCAGCAGATATGCAGCTTGGTCTAAAGCATGGTTTTACCATGACTCTGTTGCCTGCCTGTAGATCCTGGTCCCTTAATTGAGCTGTGTTGTTTGGTCTCAGTGGGAAAGGCTGTGCCTAGTCCTGCAGTGACTTGAGATGCCAGGGTGAGGTGGTGCTGATGGAGGACCTCAGCCTTCTCAAAGGAGAAGAAGAGGAGAGCTTATGGGGGTGGGGTGTATAAAGGGGGGACTTGGAGGAGGGGACTGTGATCTTGATACATAAATAAATAAAGAAAGAAAGAAAGAAAGAAAGAAAGAAAGAAAGAAAGAAAGAAAGAAAGAAAAAGAAAGAACAATAACTGCAAAAAATAAAATATTTCAAATACCAAAAGAAATTACTTTAGACCCTATGGCTCCTCTGTATACACCTAGCTCTAACTCCACGTGCTGCTTCTACTTTTGAACCTAAAAGTAAAGTTACTGATTTGGTATAGACTAGTTCATTTTTTTAAATAACCACTATGGAGTTTGACATTAGAACGAAACTTGTAGTGCATCTAGAAACAGAAGGTGAGCCCATCTTTGTGCCGGGAATCATCTTGGAGCTGTACCCCGAGTATCCTCCTGCTTTCCACAGAAGAGGGATTCACAGGCACAGGGCCGGCTGGGCATCCTGTGGTGCCATTCCTA
Source organism: Mus minutoides (assembly GCA_902729485.2). Taxonomy (NCBI): domain Eukaryota; kingdom Metazoa; phylum Chordata; class Mammalia; order Rodentia; family Muridae; genus Mus; species Mus minutoides. Next base: position 13,744 of record LR751489.1, read on the forward strand.
CCTGAAAGTGTCCCCAATACGGTCCCAAAAATAAATGAAGTTCTCATGATCTTGGAACATTAGGTCTCCTGTATTGAAGTACATATCTCCCTTCCTAAACACATCAAAGAGCAGCTTGCTTTTCGTGTGCGTGTATGCGCCAGCATAGCCAAAGAAGGGATTCTTCTTATTTACACGAGAAACGAGGAGACCAGGTTCTCCTGCAAGAGAAAAGGCCATCTTAGGATCACAAGAGTAATCAGTGCAGACACCACACGCACACCTAAGTTACAGCCGAGAAACACAGCCATTGTAACTTCTCATTTTCCTTTTTATTTGTTTCCATTCTACTCAATGGCATTTCCTCTTGGTGCCTGCATATAGCATATCTTTTCACAAACAACTTTGCAATAACAAAAGGCGAAAGAATCGCACGAGAAGGAAATGTGAATTTAATTTCTCATTTACTCTGGGTTGATCGATGAAGGGTAATGTCTCTTGGAATTGCACAAATTTTAACTCAGGTATTATTGAGAGCAAATAACACAATAATTGAAACTGGCACTACAATTCTAATTTTATTAAGAGAAAAGCAATGTCCAGAAGGGTGAAGTCAGTAGTCTAAATCAGCAGAAGAAGTAGATACAGCACTCAACATGGAGCCTTTGAAGCAGAGTCCATGAAGTAGGCTGATCCAGTTAACGGCTCATTCTGCAAATCTTTGACAGGGGAGGGTAGGGCATTAGAAAGACCTCCCACCTCCCACCTCATGACACCCACTCTTAGACATTTATCTGGAATCATTATTCCAGTCAAGTCTATTTAGTGGAGGTTGTGCTTGGCTACCTGCAAGGCAAGGTTTCTCTTAAGGAAAAGGAAAACAGAGATCACAGCTTCAGCCTTAAAGGTCCATGTCTATCTCCTGGATTTGCTGCAGCGATGGATGAAGTAGTCACAGGGCTCTTAGCAAGGGATGTTCCTCAGCCACTGGACAGTCCCTTCTGTCCCCTTACCTCCCTCTGGATAATGACACACACTCCGCTTCTGCAGAGCCCCACTGCTTCTCTTTCTTGTCATTTCCATCCTCACTGGCCCCACCACCTCCAGCATCCTCAGCACAGTTACACTGCACACGTCACCGTAGCATCCCTGTCCCTAGAGTCCTACACATGCATCCTCTCATTCTCAGAAAAAACCTCTAAGAAAAGTCTCTATGACATTGCCATCTTACCAATGCGGAAAGGGAGACAGACCAAGAAATGTCACACTGCTGTCACACAGAGAAGCTGGAGTACGCGTTTCAGAGCGAGGTCCACACGCCCTCAAAGCCTCCCATACGCTGTGAAGCTTGTCAGGCTGCATTTAATAGTACAGGGTTTTGAAAGACTCTCTTCTTCCTCACAAATTATACAGTTTGTTTCTACTTCTCAGGATGTAGGTACTAGCTTTTTCTCTGACAAATTATTGTAAATACTTTATAGGTCACGGGGTGTTCGTCTCTTTCCTGATGAAGCATAATGAAGGGACACTGCTATAACACAATACAAAGTGCAAGAGCTCATCACAAGGACTCTAAAGTAGGCTCAGTCAGCATTTTAGAATTGCTGAAATTACATACACCATCCCAGGATTTAAGTTCCAGTTTCAGAGCTTACGAGGGTGCTAAACAACATGCTAAGAAGCTCAAGTTCTCCAAATCCTCCAAAGGTTTACTTTTTCCTAATTTTATTAAATGACTTATTGTATATTTTTATTTCATGTACACTGGTGTTTTGCCTGTGTGTATGCATGTATGTTGAATGCCCTGGAGCTGGAGTTACAGACAGTTGTGAGCTGCCATGTGGGTGTTAAGAATTGAACCCAGATCCTCTGGAAGAGCAGCCATCTGAGCCATCTTAACCTCTAAGCCATCTCTCCAGCCCTCATCTTTTTTTTTTTTTTTTAAATCTTGGACAGTGTCTGTGGAGTTGAATTAAGAAACACTTGAAAATGTTAATCTTATTAGTTTCAGTGTGCACATGTGTGTGTGTGTGTGTGTGTGTGTGTGTGTGTGTGTGTGTGTGTGTACATCAGTGCAGTTGAGTGCAGGTGCCCTCGCAGACTAAAGGCTCAAATCTCCTAGAGCTAGAGTTAGAGGCAGTTGTGAACAGTTGTGAGCAGTTGTGACAAGGGTACTGGGAAGTGAACTCTGGTCGTCTGCAAGAGCAATACCTCTGTGTCATCTTCCCAGCCATTGAGCAACGTTGGATATTCTGAAGCTCAGGAGATTGTTAATATTTTCTTTTTATAATCTCTTCAATAGCAGTAAGACAAACATAACAAGAATAAAAGCAAAGCAGGCTTACAGCTTGTATTATCATGTTGAAGCAAAGATCTAGGAAATCATGTCTGGTGTGGTGTGAGGCAGTATGAGGTGTTGCCTCATTCTGGAGTTTGGGTTACATTTACATAGATAATTTCTATTCATTTCTAAGTGCATATCTAAATGAGATGTCACTTAACTATTTTACAACCTAATCAGGGCTCAACATCCAACAGTTAAGCCAGTCCTCCTGCACTACACTTCAAGGTAAATCATGTTCTGAACAGTCAGCTTTCGTTCCTGAACTCAACATGTGTGGATTCAGGTTCTTTGCTTAAGACAGCGACATAGTAACCCATCTTACCTTTTCTCACACAGGAGCACCAGCCTTCTCTGTTCCTCAATGGTTCATCTTTCTGAAAGTCATACTTGATCAACTCAAAGGAGAAAAAAAGCTGCAAACCCAAAATGAAGAATAAAATTGAGCATTTGGCTATTTGTGCAAGAGCTGGAACTGCAAATGGAATCTATGTTCAATTTAAAAAGGCAATCTTTTTACTGACAAAATAATTAAAGAAAGATTTGAAATTGGAAGTGGGAGGTACTAGTAAGTGGGGCTCTCTAGCATGCATTCATTTCCATTTCCTTTAGCTTTGCTTCACCTGAACACTGAGAGGCTTAACCCTCAAAAAAGTGAGAATGAGCTACAGAAGGTATCTGGCTCTAATTTACTCACTATTCTAACCATGGTCAGGAGGACCCATTTTACAGTCTTTGAAAACATTTTCTCGGGGCTGGTGAGATGGCTTAGCGGGTAAGAGCACCCGACTGCTCTTCCAAAGGTGATAAGTTCAAATCCCAGCAACCACATGGTGGCTCACAACCATCCGTAACGAGATCTGGCTCCCTCTTCTGGAGTGTCTGAGGACAGCTACAGTGTACTTACATATAATAAAATAAAATAAATCTTTAAAAAAAAAAAGAAAGAAAACATTTTCTCTAGAGGGAAGTTCCCCCTCCCCCCTTTTTTATTGGATATTTTATTTATCTACATTTCAAATGTTATCTCCTTTCTGACTCCACCTCCCAGAAACTCCCTATTCCATCCCCCTCCTCCTGCTTCTATGAGGGTATGGCCCTATCTACCCACCCACTCCTACCTCCCACCCTTGCATTCCCCTACACTGGGGCATCGAGCCTTCACAGTACCAAGGGCCTCTTCTATCATTGATGCCCAACAATGTAGCCATCCTCTGCTACACATGTGGCTGGAGCCATGGGGTCCCTCCATGTGGACTCCTTGGTTGGTGGTTTAGTCCCTGGGAGCTCTGGTTGGTTGATATTGTTGTTTTCCTATGGGTTGCAAATCCCTTCAGCTCTTTCAGTACTTCCTCTAATTCCTCCATTGGGGATGCTGTGATCAGTTCAGTGGTTGGCTGTGAGCATCTGCCTCGGCATATGTCAGGCAGTGGCAGAGCCTCCCAGGAGAAAGCTATATCAGGCTCTAGAGGTAAGATACCTCTAAGACATGTCTGAACATCAGGATTTTTGTTACTGTCATTTTCCTCAAGGCCTCCAGAAACATGACCAACTAACTGCCTAAAAACTACAGTAACCTTGACAACTGTTTGGCTTTACCCTAGGCCTGTCAAGTTAGCTCCTTTAAACTACCGCATGGTAGTCTTTCTATCACTGTGGCAGGAGAAGATGATTTGGACAGAATCTCCGTCTCTGTTCAGAAGCCAGGTTAACTGAATGTCCAGTCCCCTTCATCTTCAGAGGATTCCAGCTAGATGTCCATCCCTGTGTCCCGGCTGCCTTGCCCTGACGTGGTCACATCACAGTATCACGCTGATGCTGTGTATACCGGGTATATCAATGCATCAGGTCTCATCTGAGAATGACCTAAAAATTGGTCAGTCCAACCTCCTATTTTATTTATAAGAAAAGTGAGGGTTTCTTTTGGCTATTTATATCTGTAGCCTTTTTAAATGGAATTAGAAAACAGATTTAACCTGGAAGAGATGAATTGAAGCAAGATAAAGTAACATGGGCTAGTAAATGAGGCAGGAAAAGAGGGGGCAAAGATAAAAAAACTAAAGACACAATAAGAATTTTTAAAAGTGCCCGAGAAGAACAAGTAAATTAAAGAAAATAGAATCACTAAGGTAAGTATATTAATATTAATGTATAAGTAGAAACCATAGCTGATGTTTTAGTCTCAGTAAAAACAGCATGTACTTAGAACCTCAGAACCACAATTCAACATCCCAAGGTTTTTTTTTATTATTTTTAAATTATGTTTAGTTATTTATGTGTGTTTGTGTATGTGTAAGGCCACATGTGTATGTGTTTGTGAGCATGTGTGCGTGTGCATGTGTGCGTGTTAGGTCAGAGAACAACTTTTGGGAGTTGATTTTCTCCCTCGTCCATGTGGACATTCAAGAGGACACTTTAACCCAATGAGCTCTCTCACCCTGTCACAATTCATCATTTTCACTCCGTTTAAATGACAGCATCTAAGGTCAAGTGAACACTTAGTGCAAGCCAAAGTGCTAAGTCCTTGAGAGTTCTCTTTAAGCACTGGAGTGCTATAAGAGGCAGTGACTAATGTCATTCCACCTGAAGACAAAGGGCCATCAAAGTGGGTCAAAGAACATACTAGTCCTCAGTTCATAAAGGCTCCTTATTAAAATGCTTATTTATATTATGCTGGTGTTTGTACTTGCCTAAGGACTGGTGGAAAGACTCAGCCCAGCCTTTATCTCTTGTTCCAATAGCAAGAGAGAGAGCCTTTTCTCTCATCCTTTTCTCTCTTATTTTATACTTTGAAACACTTTCCCAGCAACTTCACATATCCGCTTTGGTGACATTTATTTTCAGTTAATTTGGCAACAGTGAACACCGTTGAGAGTCACTTCATAATGAATTACTGCCAGTGAGACTATTGTCAGGTAAATAGGACTTGACAGCGAAGGTAATTTTATCTCCACGTGAAGTTAGATACCTTATAATATCTCTGAAAAGTAGTCTAGATTGAAGCATAAGTGTCTTAACTAGAGGCATCTTCTCCTTTCTATCTTTAAGAGGTTTCCACAAAATTGCAGTGATGTCTATGCTATAGTATCACAAATAAAAACAATCACTATACTTTAAAATCCAAATTAATTCATATGCATGTGTCTCAGTGCACATATCCAGGGCATAGCTGTATGAAGTCTTGTTCACAACAATATTGGTATGTGTTTTCCTCTGAACTGTTCTGTCCACAGTTACATGGCTGTACAATGGCTCCAGGAGTCTCCTCTCTACTTACATACCTTTCTTTTATTGTTTTTTTTATTTGGGAAGTGTTTCACCTGCATGTGTGTCTGTGTGCCCGGTGCCTTCAGTGCTCACAAAGGCCAGAAGTGGCATCAGATCCCTTGAAGCTGGACTAAAGAGTCACTCTAAGGGTGGTGGGTATTGAACCTTGGGAAGAGCAGCCAGTGCCCTTAACCACAAAGCCATCTCTCTAGCTGCATCTACATGCCTTTCTATATTCAGATACATAAATAAATATATTGCTAAGGAACCCAAAAGTCATTTTCTTGATTAATAGACGAGGAAACTTTAGCGAGAAGGAGAGCAACTCACTCAGGTAGTGGAGCCCAATAGTAGCAGAGCTGACACTGGAGCTTGGCTATCTGTCTCTGTGTTGGAGAATTTTGCCTTGAAAGTGATGCCTGGCCTTCACCCTCAGTGTCTTAAGACCTTGCTATGCTGTTCTATTTAGGAATGCACTCATTTGCCTGAGATATCCAGGCCAACTACATAACAACAATCTAATTTTAAAATGGGGTCTCTAAGCCACACCCATAGTGGTGTAGCCAAGCTACATCATCTGCACTCCCAACAGGAGGAGACGGAGGTCAGTCTTGTGGGCATCAGAGCTGTTCTGATTCTAGGGAAGACATATGGCCTTGCCCTTGATACTCTCCTGGATTCTGTCTGGGAGCTGTCCCCTCGGCTGCATTTAGCCTGTTCTTTAGCTGTAACCTTGAATGTAACAGCCTCCAGTGAGCTGAATCCTTGTCAAGTGTCAACCCTAAGGGTGGTCTTAGGGGCTCCTGAAGCGCATGTGATGTCAGAAGTGTAGGTGGTCTTATGAATGTGCTCCAAAGTTGCATTTCATGAACTTTGCTCTTGGCAAGGAGAAGCTTACACTTAAGATGATTAAACAGCTAGTAAAAAATATTAGGAAATAGGCTTTTTGACACTTTCATATTTTATCTTTATATTATGTCCTTGGATTTACCACTATGGAAGAAATACCACCTATACTTCCTCTCTGCTATGTCCTATATATGTTAGTAATATACATATTTTGCATTTTTAGGTTTTGTTTCCATTCCACTTAGAGGCCTAAAGTGGGTCTGTTTAATTTCCTTTATTTAAATAGATTTAATGCTGACCATCTGACTTTTTAATTGAAGGTGACTTTTTCTAAGTTTTATTTGATATTCAGATTGAGCAGATGTGTTCATTCAATGATTTTTTTTCAGAGAAGTACAGCATTCATACAATACATTTGTATCTTATTCTCTGTTTATTTGTAAAACAGTCCTTTGTTGCTCTTATACTGGGAGAGCAATTTAACCATTACTAAAATCCATGGATGAAGGATAAAGGATGAAGATATTTCTGTTTCTTTGTCTGGCCTCCCGCATTCTGTTTGCATTGAGAGATGCCTGCACCATGCTCCCTTATCAACCAAGCTATGTTTTGTACATCCCTGCCCCTCCCCCCCTTTGCCTTAGCATGACCTGGTTCTTTATACTTTTTTCATTCATGTCACTAGTATATTCTTTCCTGTTTCTTCTTCTGTATCATACTTTCATTCTCTGGAACATAGTATGCCTTTTGGCTAAAGACTCAAATCTCTATGAGCATTTTATTATAGTTAAAGGACTCATTTTTTTTCCCTTTGATCAGTTATTTTCTGCAAGAACAGTTAAGCACATGCTGGAACTGAGCACAACTTCTTAATCCTAGTCATTTTCTCCCTAATGATGTTTACAGTCTGTTCTGTTTTTTAAACTTTTGATGTGTGATTCATTTCTATTATAGGTTCATTTTTCTTCATTTTGTTCCCTCTTTGAGCTGAACATATTTAGTTTCTGATTCTTTCGCTGGACTATATTTTCCTTGAAACCTCCTCTCATTTGAACTCTTAATTTTTAAATAGCATCCCTTTGTGATACTTTTCTGAGTCAATGGAAAAAATTATTTTGAAAGCATGATTTGGCCATTTTGAAGGACTTAGTATTTTTATGCAATCTCACTCTTTGTCTTCTGTATATAGTTTCCTTTTTCTCAAGGCTTCTGCCTTCAATAGTTTTATGTTTAACCTTTCCAAATTATTTCCCCAGGTGAAATTACCATACCAATAATAATGGCTACTCTTAACTTTGATTTGAGTTTGTTCTGAATATTGCTTCCTAGTTTCTATCTTATTCCATCAGTCACGTTAGTGGGATGTCATCTCTTTATGCAATAAATTGCATAAATGGCAGGGATTGCAGCTGTAACCACATTGGGGTTACAGGAAGCCCACACTTTCTCCTTAGCTCATAATGTTATCTCTCTAGTTGGAACTTGACTCCTCTTGAAGCAGCAAGCTTTCAAGTTTTAAGAGACACACTTAGAATCCCTTTGTTTAATTATGGAATGACCATTGAATTTTTAAAATTATTTATACTATGACCAGACAGCAGGTAGCTGAAATGATTAAAAGAGAGAGAGAGAGAGAAACTAGAATTTGTATGGTATTAGGTACAACTTTTAAATTTTTTCAAGCTATAAACAAGTAAACCAAAATGAATTGAAAATCAGTATCTTAAAAAAGAAAAGGGAGACAATTGTGATTTTGAATATCACTGACATGACAGCAGTCTTCCAGGAGGAAGCTATAGTGAATATAGGCCAGCCATGTAAACACAAGGCATCTCAGAATGCTCTTGTTGGAAGTCTCTGCAATGATTCAGAGTCACATACAGGTCTTCACTGGAATGCATTTGTTTTTAATTTCCTAAGCGTTGTGGCAATGTCTGTTAATGTTTCCCAGGTACTTGAAATGGATGGGTGCTATACATTTAATAGACATAGGTTCCACATATGTAACTTAATTTAAGCAGTTTATTGTATTATTTAAATACCCTACATCACTAAAAATTTTTAAATTATCTTTATCTAAGTGTATTTTCTTCATTTATGTATATTATCTTTATGTGTGCATGGGCTTGTGAATGAATGTCCTGGGTGTGCAGGTAACTAAGGGGCCAGAAGAGGGCATCAGATTCCACGGAGCTGGAGTTAGGTAACTGAGCTACTGCAGAACATAGAGCTAGGGTTCTCCAGACCAGTTGTGGCACATCCTACCCATTGACCCAGCTCTCCAGACCTTGCTTTGGGTTCTTTCATTCTTAAAGTACTATTACTGCTGTATATTATAACTTATAACTTATATAACTTATGTGGTATAAATGATAAAAAGATAAGGAGCAGTAGAGGGGGAAATGAAGAGACTGGTTCAGGACTTAAACACTAAACTTGAAAACTGAACAAAAGTAAAACAAAGTCATCTCCACCCTGCAGTCATCCCCACACTGCAGTCAGTCATCCCCACACTGCAGTCAGTCATCCTCATGCTGCAGTCAGTCATCCTCATGCTGCAGTCAGTCATCCTCATGCTGCAGTCAGTCATCCCCACACTGCAGTCAGTCATCCCCACCCTGCAGTCAGTCATCCCCACCCTGCAGTTAGTCATCCCCACCCTGCAGTTTTCCCCACGCAGTGAGCACATGGCAGAGGGCTGGGGTTTGCAGAACCCACAGCATCACTGATCACTCCCAGCCAGCATTGCCTTTGCAAATGTTCTCAACTCCTAAAGCATGATATGACTTTTTACAATATAGAAGTATAAGCTCTAGACAAGAGTGTGGACCTCAGCATACTATCTATAGAGAAACCGCTATACTTACACTGTAGAAGAAGTTTGCTCTCCCGACAGATCCAATCTTCCCAGTATGGTTCATGAAGACTATGTTTCCTTCGGTAGCTCCATACAGTTCACACATTTTAATATTTCCAAATCTGTCTAAAAATTGTCTCCACACATCACTGCTCAAACCGTTTCCAACTGCCAAACGCACCCGGTGGTCCTTTTCCCCTTCTCTCTGTTAGGAGAAAGGATTTCACTTGTGAGTCATTCTAGTTTCCCACTCTCTCTTTTGCTGTTATTTATATGGCAACTGAACTGTCCTAAAGTTGAATGGGGCATGTGCAGTAGCAGAAGAGAGGGGCAAGCACAAGGGAACCTCAGAGCCCTGTTGAGAGTCAGGTCCAGCAACTAATGCTGGGTAGGAGGAGTAAATCTGGTTCTCTCCGTATCTGGCAGGAAAACGTTCTTTCCAAATTACAAATGTCAAAGACCCCTTTGATGGGGGGGTAGACATTCTAGGAAGGGAAAAAATGGTATTTAAGGATAAACAAAACTTTCAAAAGATTATGAAATATTTACTTTCATTTATTACCTGTATAATTTTGCCCCCAAGTAACCTCCAATTCCCAGCAGAGGAAGTAATAGTAAAAAAATAAGTCCTTAGAGACAATTTGATGGAAAATGAGACAACTCGACATAATTCATATTTAGAATGCACGACCTTCTTAACTTTTATTTGTATTTTGAGTTAAAGAAGAAATGGATTTTGTTCTATGTTCAAGAAACATAATGTCAATTAATGTGAATAATGTACATTTAAGTTTAAGTAAGACTGGATTATCATTGCAATCATGGTAAATTGATAATTTGCTCAGAACCACTTGTGGGTAAAATGGAAAAATGATGTTAAATAAGCAATAATAATGATAAAGTAGAGAGATCAATGGCCTTGACACTGACAATTTAATATGATCAGAATCTGTTTCTCTAAGCACTACCAAAATGGCTTAAAATGAAACATTTTAGTCTTTCAATGCTCACGGATAAACAGAAATGAACATGAAGCTATTTAAGAAACACATAAAAGATGTGACTAGAAATGGGTGAGCTAGATATTTAAGCCTGTAGGTTGGAACCTAAGAAATGCTCCTCAATATCAAGAAACTATGAGAAAGAACGAGGGAGCTCTGCAGCCTGCCCAGGACTCTTCTGTTACATGTTCCTCATTGCCTATGTGCTAGGAAAGTTACTCTCTGAATTCCAGAGTTAAGGAAACCAGTCTGGGTTGAGAAGCTACTGTACCAAAAGGACATAGTGAAAGTGCATTTCAGATGAGAAATCCCCTTGACCTGATCACAATGACAATCTACGACACCGTGACTTTGAACAGGAGCAGTAAGTAACCAGAAAAATCAGGTAAGAGAAAATATATCGACTTTGGAAGTGCCTCCGTGAAATGATTTGATCTCAGTTATGCTAAACTCTATGCTGAGCCGTTAGGCGCCAAACACCAGGCATCTGTAATTATATTTTGATACCACTATGAACTATTATTAAAGCATAGAGGTTTAAAGGTTAGAACTTGTCAAAGGAAGTCTAACATGAGTAGGCTGTATGAAAACTGTCCCAGAGAAAAATATATATTCTTGCACAACAGTAAGAAACCGAGAAAACGAACAAACGTACCTGAACAATTTCTAAAAGGGCTGGGAGACTATCAGGCTGTGTACTTAGGTTGAAAATATCAAAAATAACAAATATCAGTATGGTGCTTGAACATTTTCTGGTAAAGTAAGTGGTAAGAAAAAAGAGGGAAAAGGAGATGTGGAAAACTAGAGAAAGAGAGAGGGAGGAAGATTGTTCTCAAAGGGGCAGGGAGGCTATTTATGGCTGGCTACTTTATATCCTATGAAAGCATTGTTGAAAACCTTAGGAACAAAGCATACCTTTATAAAACGAAAAACCAAACATGAGCTGGAGTCAGAGAGATGGCTCGGGGGTTAAGAGCAGTTGCTGCTCTTGCAGGGGAACTGAGTTGAGTTCCCAGCACCTGCGCCAGCTCACAAACCATTTGTAACTTCGGTGTCAGAAGTTCTGAGGACACTACACCCACGGAGAATACTCACACAGAAATATATGCATTCACATACATTTGAAAATGTCTACAAAGATATGTAAAACTGAATACAGTACCGGACAAAACACAAAAGATGCTCTCCTTTGTTGATGATGCTTATAGGGTTTTTAATGTGCACAGTTATGCACAATAGCTAGGACATAAATCTTCAAGGTCTATGACTGAATTAAAGTTTTATAAAATCACTGCATTTTCTGTAAAGTGGGAAAATACTATCTTATGATAGCATGTGACAAATTAAGGATTGATGTTGTACTATTTAAAGTAATTAGAGTACTCAGGGAACTCAAGAGAAAGCCTTTAAGTGTTTATCTACAGTGAGTGTGTGAGTGTGTGGAATGTGTGCACGCACGTGCGTGCCACAGCCAGCATGTGTAGCAGGTTGGAGGAGAACTTACAGGCATCAGCTCTCTCAGGTATTAAACTCAGGTCCTCAAGCTTGGCAGATAGTACCTTTACCAATTGAGCCAACTTCAACAGCCCAGAGGAAAACATTTAAAGAAAACAAAGGAAGGACTGTATATCTAAAGAGACAGTCGATGAACATATAATAAAAATAAAATTTCATGTAAAATGAGAAGAGTGAGGAATGAGACAAATCACAGGTGAAACAAGCGAACACTACCAACATCATAGAAGACTGAAGCTCAAGTATGTCAGAAAATGTATTAAATATAAAATATAAATTCTGCATAGAAAACACTTCTTTTGGGGAGGGGTTTGAGACAGGATTTCTCTGTATAGCCTTGACTGTCCTGGAACTCACTCTGTAGACCAGGCTGGCCTCAAACTCAGAAATCCACCTGACTCTGCCTCCCAAGTGCTGGGATTAAAGGCGTGCACCACCACTGCCTGGCAACACTTTCTTAATGCATCAATAAATGAAGTCAAAATATATACGATGTATAAGAAACAGGTTTTAAGCGCCAGACACACTCTTAGTGCTGTCAGTTTGATAGAATCTAGACTCACCTGTGACAGGAGCCTCTTAGCCTGCCTGTGAGGAGATGCATTGATTAACTAATTGATGTAGAAGGCCCATATTAACAGTGGACAGAGCCATTCCTGGGGCTAGGGTTCCTGGACTGTGAGTGGTACATGCTAAGAATCAGTGAGACATTTGCTAAGAAGCAAAGACATCCATTGCCCTCTTCTTTGAGGACAGGCAGCGTGTGACCAGCTATGCTTGCTGCCTGACTCCTCTGCTGCGATAGGCTGACCTTGAACTGAGCTAAAATAAAGCCTTTCCCTTTATGCTGCTTTTATCAAGAGTATTTTATCATAAGCAGTGGGTAAGAAACTGCAGTATCAGCTGATACAAAACTCGAGAGTAGTCAGTCGGGCAAAGAAGAAGCAAGCACAAGCGAAGACCGTCCTGTAGGGTTGGCTATTTAACTACAGAAATGCTTTGGCAAATGAAGAATAGCATTTAGTAATTCATCAGAAGGATGACAACATTAAATTCCTTTTTGTTGAGTAACATAGTCAAGATATATAAAGCTCTATATTTGCAGATAAAGAGAAGCAATGGGTAGTCTCCATTGCTGGCCTCTCTCTGGTGCTGGTTGAGTAGGTGAGAAAAGAATCATAGGGATAAAAAAGCATGAAGTCATCTTGATTGAATTTATGTGTATACACCATTAGGAGATATTACTGAATAATACATACTCTCTTCTGGTATTCATAAAACATGTAGCAACATACATCAATAACATATCTAGCCTGTAGCAAGTCCTAACCTGATTCAAAGCACTGTCTGACATCAATTATTCAAATCTAGAAAATTTTAAAAATACTACAGAAATTAGAAGCATTTTAAACTAAGAAATAGAGAAAAATATTTTAAAAGCTCTCTTTCTCATGATATCAGTAAATATATTCATGCACAGACAGATGTCTATCTATCTATCTATCTATCTATCTATCTATCTATCTATCTATCTATCTATCATATACCTAATTGTTCATTCGAGGACATTACACCGAAGATGACATATTATTTCTATAAAGAATCTGATACAAATATGTTATGATGTATGCATACATGTTTTATGCCTACAAGTAGGGATGTCATAGAGTTATAATAATATGTGATTATTAATAGAATAACAGTAATATGTCAGACTACTCTTTCAAGTGTAACTCTGTAGAACACAGCCTAAAAACTATAGGACCTTTGGGTCTCAGAGAAAATTAGTTTACATTCCATACCAGGAAAACCTCATCTCTCTTCTAGGAGAAATTTGAGATATAAAGAAAGCACTGATCTACCAGTAGCGTTTCAAAGTGACCCAGAACTCTCTACTCCAAGCACTGTCACAGACTCATGACACAGATAGAGACAGCATCTATCTGGGCTGCCCTCTGCATGGTCCATGTGGACCCTGTAAGGATAGAAATTTTCTGTAGACATGTGATATGAATTGAAGTCCATGACCTGCTCTGTGCTGGGGTATATAAGCTGTGTACACTGATTTTCCCTCACTGCTCCTTTTGCAGTTTTATGAAATTTCCACATGCTTGTTCTTGCTTAGGTGTTTGCCAAAAGGTTAAATGGGAGCCATATATCCAACCAAGCAGCTAATAACTATGTGAGAACATCATTAGTCACCAGAGACACAAAAATCAAAATGACATTGTTGATAATAAATATGAAAAAATATCGACCTATGCTTTTTTTTTTTAGCACTACAGAATTTCCACTTAACCCTGGCAGGAATTCGGGGCAAGTGAGATTCTCCACAGATTGCACAGAAGGTCATAGATTATTAGTACCACAACTGTGATCAAGCATTTAGTGACAGGTGTTAATGTTAGACACATGTATGCAAAACAGCCTATCAACTCCACTCCTTATTATACAGAATCAGAAATATGTACATAATTTGCTAAAAGACTGGCATAAATGTGCCAATACACAGAGCACCATGAATCAAATCAAGTCTTGTAAATGTAAGCAACCCAAACCCAACAACAGTAAATCATATTTCTTTACAGTATTCTCCTATACTAATGTAATGACCTCTCATTAGCTTTCTATTGCTGCCATACATGTCTCAGATGTAGCCATTTAAACCCAAATGTATTGCCTCTTATGGAGGCCATAGGTTGACATTGGCTGAAATGAAGGTGTTGACTGCTGGACTCTTTATCTAGAGGTGTTAGAGGAATTCACCCCCAAGTTCATTCAGATTCTCAGCAAGCTAGTTCCTTGAGGTTGTAGTACTATGGCTTTTCTTCTGTGCTGTTGACTGAGGGGGTGTCTCAGGTCACAGGAGCCTCTCTTTGGTCTTGTAACATAGGTCTCTACATATAGGGTCCAGAAATTATTCATTGCTCCTCAGATCATACTTGCAAAATATCTAATGTCCCCATGCTAAACCTTTCTTGCTTGCAGCCAGACTGAAGTCTCTGCTTCCAAAGCCTCTGGTACTAAGTTGAATCTATAGGATGATCTTCAGATTTCAGAGTCATAAGTATAATTTCTATAAGGTCTCCTTTGCCAACATTCCCACTGAACACATATTGACAATGTTGCAAATAGGACAAGAGCATCTCTGAAATGCTTTATTTCTGTATCCTACAACTCCAAAGCAATGAGACAAGATGAACCACTGCTATGAATGAAAGCACAACTGCGTGTCATGTCAGCGCTGAGATGAGGAAGCCAGTGGAATGCAGACTGTTCTTCCTTTCATCTCCAGCTTTTAAGAGCAGGACAAACTAGTTTTTGCTGCCAGAAAATAGAATTATATTCATGTTTGTGAAGGCAATGCCTAAAAACATATCTCCATGGGGAATGTCTTGTTATGAATAAGTAAAAAAGCAAAATTCATCAAGATAGTTAAAGAGGTAAGGCATGCTACTAAGAAATTTCAACTACAGTGCAGAGTAGAAGTGGCCATTTTAACAATGCTAAGTTAAAAATAAAATTATAGCTACTATATGAGGAACAAATAGTTGAGTCAACTTTAAATTATATGTGTCTCAGCTATAAAAAATAGTGTATTTTAAATATTTTTAAACATTAATATTTTAAGACTACTCTCACTGTACTGGTGTTATACTAAGATTTTTACTTTTCTGTCAATTTGACACAAGCAAATGTGTCTCCTGAGGAGAGGAAACTTCAGCTGAGAAAAGGTCTCACAGGACTGGCCTGTAGACAAGTCTATGGGCTGTTGCCTTGACTGATGACTGATGCAGAGGCCCAGCCCACCATGGATGATGCCACTCCAGGGAAGGTGGTCCTCAGTCATCTAAGAAAGCAAAGTGAGCGTGCCATGGAGAGCAAGCCAGCGAGCAGTACTGCTCCATGCTCCATGGTCTCTGCTCCAGTTCCCGTCTTGCATCCCTGCCCTGACTGCCCTTCATGATGGCCAGACAGCTGTAAGCTGAAGCGAATCCTTGCCTCCTCAAATTGCTTTTCTTCCTTTCTCTTTATAGTCACAGTAAATGGAGGCACACGGATATGTGAACAGAAAACCAAGTAGATGGAAGTTAAAACTGAAGGAAAAATCCCCCAATAATAGCATGCATATTTTTATTTAGACACATGAATTTAAAAAAAATAAAACCTTTCTTGAATATAGTAATATCACTTTATAGATCAAGAATCAAACGATGGAACGGTTCATGTCTTCAGAGTACTCCTTCATTCAAAAATTACTTGTAATTTTTTCAATTGAGCATGGGGTGTATGTGTGTATGGTATATGCACACACTTCTGGGTGGGTGAGTCCACCATGTGCATGAAGTGTGGAGAGCAGAAGAGGATGCTGAGCATCTTTCTCTATCATTTTCCACTTCATTATTTTTTGACACAGGGTTTCTCCCTGAACCTGAAGCTCAACATTTGGTTAGGGCTGAAAAGTGAGGTCCCAGCATCTGCATGTCCTTGTCCCAAATGTTGAGGTTACAGGCAAGTAGGAGCCTAATACGTTTTGTAAGAGCGTGTTAGGAATTTGTTCTCAGGCCCTATTGTTTCTACTGCTAGCAATGTTACCCACAGAGCCACCTCTTCGAACTTCTTTCAACTTTTTTTTTTTTTTAAAGTAGTTGTGGGGCTGGAGAGATGGTTCAGCGGTTAAGAGCACTGACTGCTCTTCCAGAGGTCCTGAGTTCAATCCCCAGCAACCAGATGGTGGCTCACAACCATCTGTAATGGGATCTGATGCCCTCCTCTGGTGTGTTGGAAGAGAACGATGGTGTGTGTGTATATATATATATATATATATATATATATATATATATATATATATATATATAATTAATATTTTTGTTATATATTATAATTAGCCCGTAGTGGTGAGTATGTGGATGTATCCCTTGGAGCTGGGAAATGTGCTGGAAAGTGCTTTGAGCCTCCTGACCTGGGTGCTGGGAGATGAACTCTGATCCTGTGCAATCATAGCACCTCTGTAAGGGACTGAGTCATTTCTCCAGCTCCTCTTTCAATCTGTTAACTGTGCAAAAAAGACAACTTCGATTTTAAAAGCAATAGGAATAAATATAACAAAAGCAAGGCGTACAGAATCCTTTCAAATATGCTCACTGGGTAGTTGATTTACAGATTAAAGGAGCTTCAGCTGACTTCTGCAGATGGAGAAAGTTCTCACTCGAGGATAGAAGTTCCTTCTCACACAGCCCAGACCAGCTATGCTTGTCCTTGCTTCTGGGAGCCTGTAGATATTGCTTATCTGGAGTGGAACTAATTCTTGGACTTTGCACTACCAATTTTCTGAGTAAGACAGTTACATTGCAGGCCTTATGATTTGTTTTGCCTGAGCAGACAGCAATGTTTTATATGGCATAACTCTTGGATGATTTTCAAGTTAGAGATGGGTTTCATCAAGACTCATTGTGAAATGTGTTGGCACGGTATTGAAGCCAATACAAAAAGGAGTCTGTAACTCAGATTCCACAGACTCAAACTTTTATGGACTGTGGTTTTATATATATCTTTAAATGAGAAAGATAATCATCTTAATGCTCCAGATAATATAGGAAGCCAAATGAATCAAAAGGATTGCCAGAACCTCTTGGTCCAAAATATCAATTTTGTTCCTCTGATGCTCAAGCCTACTTTATTCTACTGTGTTTTCCTTAAATGAAAAAAATCAGGGTCTGGAGAGATGATTCAGCAATTAAGAGAAATATTAGTTGCTCTTGCAGAGTACCCAGGTTTAATAGCTGATAGCTGTCTGTGACCCAGCTTTAGGAGACCTGACACCCTTTTCTAGCCTCCATGGGCATTAGGCATGTAAGTGACATAGAGTTATACATGCAAGCAAGGTATCCGTACCCATTCAAATAAATTTTAAAAAGAAAGCAAGCAAAAAGAAAGAAAACAGATGATTGTCCGTAGAGAGTATAAAGATCAACTGACTCGATATGTGGTATTGCAGAAAATAAAATTACAGATGCGACAGAAAACTTGTAAATTAAAGAAAAAAGGAAACAAAACCTAAAACCGCACCATACAATATTATTTTATAGATCCTCATATGTGCACTGATAAAATTACATTGTGATGTTGCTAAACATTCTGCTTTGTTTCCGTGTTCTGAATATTTATTCTAAACTGTTAGCTTGTTTTATTTACTTTTTCTGTTGCTCTGATTAAATACCCTTTAGAAAGACACCTAAGGAAGAATGTGTTTATTCTGGCTCATGGTTCAAGGTTACAGTCCATACGGCAGCAACTCAAGACAGCAGGAGCTTGAAGCCCCTGGCCACACAGCACCTCCAATCAGAAAGTACAGGAACTGTACATCAATACCCAGCTCACTCCATCTTACATGGTTCAGGATCTCCACCCTGGGAGTGGTCCAGGCTATGTTAGATAGGTCTTCCCACATCAGTTAATCTAATGAATGTCCAGAAGCTAAATAATCCCCTGTTTACTGTTCCAATTGGCAGCTGGACTTGGGAGAATGGCACCTAGAACGAGGCAGACTAAACTCTAATGAAATAGGCAGCTCTATTCAGAACATCAGGCAACTTATACTCTGAGAATTCAAAAAGGTTGCCTGAGTAAATTCTCATGAGTTCATGTATATAATCACAAGGATAAGCCACATGCGGCAAGGACATGCTTTTCTATGGAAGCATATAAACAAATAACAATAGCCAGTTGTAATGAATAATCTGAAGTAGACTCGTTCCTACCTCCTATGCCTAGAAGGATCATGAAAACCCAGCCCAAGAACATTTCTATGTGTTTGAAGAAACTGAGGTCACAAGACTCTTGTCTTGTTTTCTTGAAATTTTTTCATAAGCACTCAGAATTCTCCTCACATGACTCCACTTCTGGACCGTGTTCTGACAATCCCTCACAGGTAGGACTGTCTCAGGTGATTCCAGATGCTATCGTGTTATTCATTAACCCCAGCTATGACAGCTGTCATCCTTCAAGCACACGATTTCCCACTATTATACAAACACCAGATAATTATGCCATGATTTACTTCCTTATCATTTATGTTCTGATTACCACATTATTTTCAAATCTTCATCATTATTAACACTACTAAACTGATCTTCATGCCTGCCATCCCAGAAATGAATACATCATAGAGAATGGATCTGAGACCGATGGGTTGCTAAGACTTTGAAGCCATTATTTAAATTACTGTCTACAATGAAAGGTGAGCTGACTACCACTTTAATAAATTAAAGCTAAGGATTTTCACTTAAAACATCATTCTGTAAGAAGACATAATATCTTGTAGGCTTAGTTGACGTTGAGTTTAAGCAAATTGAATTCTTTCTGCGTAATGACATACTCAATGGATACACTCTTTTAATAGCTACAAAGACTCTTCTCAGCATTATTTTCTTCTTAATATTGTAATCATCATTCATTTTATATTTAAATATAATCTTCTATGCTTTTGTTAATACCCCTTCATTTAATATTAACATACTCCTATCATATAAGTAGCAATAATAATAATAATAACTAGAACATTTTCTTTGCCTCTTCATATTGAACTATTACATGCATTTAGTGTTAATGGTATAACAAAAGTGCAGCTTCTTTTATTTCATGGACTGAGTCACATCACTTATGGTCAGTTTTAGATTCTATTAGTCTAATGTTAAATCTATACACTGCACTTGGAAAGACTGGCAAGCAGATGCTCTCCAGTTCAGTGGTCTTTCAGCTGACTTGCTAGACAGATATACAAGAATCCTTTAAATTATTCTCAGCAAATACTTGAAAATCCAAACATATGTACTTCTGGATGTAAAACATGGCCAGTTAACCGGTGGGTATTGTTTATGTTAAAATAGAGATTCTGAACTTTGAACTTTACTCATAATTTAAGGAAAACGACATCCAGCTTGTTCTGGGAAGATCCACAATAATAAATATTTTGGCTTTATGGGTCCTAGTGTCTCACAATCACGTGGCTCTGCCTACACATCTCAAAAATGCCATAGGTGATCTCCAAATAAAAGGTATGGCTGTCCTTTATCAAAGCGTTTGAGACAAACACATGGGCCAGTTGTGTTCTTTGGAGGCTGTTTTATATAGCTGTCTAATATTGTTATGAAGTCTAAATCAAGCTGGATGTCGTTTTCCTTAAATTATGAGTAAAGTTCAAAGTTCAGAATCTCTATTTTAACATAAGCAATACCCACTGGTTAACTGGCCATGTTTTACATCCAGAAGTACATATGTTTGGATTTTCAAGTATTTGCTGAGAATAATTTAAAGGATTTTTGTATATCTGTCTAGCAAGTCAGCTGAAAGACCACTGAACTGGAGAGCTTCTGCTTGCCAGTCTTTCCAAGTGCAATGTATAGATTTAACATTAGACTAATAGAATCTAAAACTGACCATAAGTGATGTGACTCAGTCCATGAAATAAAACAATTTCTGTTCATGAACAAATAGGATTTTTAAAGCTTTCATTTCTTTCATTCCTTCCTTTCATATATGCACATATGTGTGAGAATGATTATGTTCATGAGTATATGCTTTAATAGGATTCACTTTCAGGCCTGCCATGTGGATTTGTGATGTTACATTTTCATTATTGTAAGTAAAACATTTCCATTTATACACACACATTTCTGGTTCAGCAATTTGAATCATGAAAACAAAATTATGAATAATGACTGTGGTAACTTTCAATAACTCAGTGACCCGTGGAATAATAACTTCATATCACACAGGAACATAATTTGGGCCATGTTTTACTGTCACTCTGGAACTGAGATGGGAAGCCTGAGAGTTTGAGCAATGGTTGGTCACCTCCTACCAGGTTGGTCACCTCCTAGCAGGTTGGCAATTTCTTCCCAGAAACAGTCCCATTCATTCTTCCAGAACACAGACTCCCATACAACTCAGAAACCCTAATACAACTGGGCTGGAAACCCTGTTTAGGTGTCTACAGAAAGTGACTCTTCAGAGGTTCTCTTGAAATGCAGAACATTCTGCATAACTTTAAGTTTTAAGGAACTGAGAATGTTTGTTGCTACAGATAGAGGCAAAAGCAAGACACACAGAAAACAAAACCAAATCTTTGTTGCCTACAGCCCAGCCTGCAGAGCTGCGTACTAAAAACAGGGTTTCATTCTGAAATGATCATCTAAAAGCATAAGCAGCAGATGGCATGGATTTTGCTCCTTCCAGTCTGATTCTAGGTAAGATCTCTTGGCCTAAATGCATGATTGTTCCCAGCACACGCCTATGTCTCTTTAAGAAAAACTATGTGTTCTAACAGCTGGCTTTCCTTGCAAACATTACAATGATATACGGAGACAGTACAAGCAGCAAGTTAGTTAGATTTACAGAAAGGGAGCAAAACTGAGTATTCCATAGTCCGTGGTTTTAAACCTGAAACTTCACACGCATACACACACACACACACACACACACACATATACATGTGTGTGTGTATAAATATACACATGTATATGCATATGTGTGTATGTATATATGATGAGAAAGGATAATGAAACCAAGTGTTCTTTAAATAGATACAGATTTGCTAATAAAAAATATAGATGGCTTCTGACAAGGAGACAAGTAGACAAGAAGTCTCCCCATGATGAACTCCAAGCTCATGAATAAAGGTCTGCCATAGATCAGGCTATCCAAATCCATTCACATTCTTTTCTGTGTTCATCTGCCCTGTGCAATCACACATATTTATTACATTTTTATTTAGGGCTCCCAGCCTAGTTTCATCTGGACTGTACATAAGGAGTGGAAGCAGCAGTGTTAGTATTTTAACTAAGAAGAGAAAAGCTGTCCAGATCCACCATCCATCCACACCTTGGCAAACACTCTGAGAGAGGGAATTCAGGCCAGGAGGTGTAGTTGCCCATGGCTCTGCTGTCCCTCCTCGCAAAGGGCAGTATGCTCTATAGCTCCTCTGGAACGGGTTCGTGTTGATTTGATTAAAGAAAAGAAAACCACATCTTAGTTGTCAAGAGCGTTTAGAAAGTCAGAAAGTTGTTTTTTTTTTTTTTTTTTTTCATCATTTAGGAAGATAAATGAGACCAGAACAAAGCCAAGGACAGAAAAAGCAAATAAGCCACAGAGACAAACCCCAGGCTCTGACAAATCTCCACGCTCACCTATTTTTCATGCAGCATCAACTGATCAAAACAATGTCAGCTTGACTGCTCGGCGTCGGGGAGGGGGCGGAGGATGAGTACAGAATAAAATTTCTTTTCAACATTAAAACAACAACAACAACAAAACAAACAAACAATCAAACAAACAAAACCGAACAGGAATGCGCCCAATGTAATCGTGTACTCAAAAGAAAACTAGGAAACTATAATTGATGTCATTTTTAAAGCCCAGATTTTTTTAATGAAAATTGAAATCATATTAACATATTTATTCAGTGTGACTAATTTTGACCAGTGATGAAGATATAATGTAACTAATTCATACTTGGGGTCCTAACAGGTTTATATAGAAGGCATTATCTGCGTTCAACTTGGAATTCTTTTTCTGTAAATCTATGCATCTAATTTCACAATCAAACTGGAACATCTAATTTCACAATCAAACTGGAATTGGCCTGACCCTGAAGTGCTCCACACTATGGATCTGCCTGGCCCTGCTGCAGGACAAAGCGTAGTATTGACACTTCCTTGGGCGGCCCTCCTCTTGGACTTTTATATTTCTTCTATCTTGTATACTATGAACATCTGTGTGTGTTTGATAGATTCTCTTCTGGAGGATTGTACAGTGAAAAGCAAAGAAAGCGTATTCTGTCTGCAGCCCTTAGCATCTCCAGCAGCACTCTCTTACCTGAGGTTGTTTGCACAGATAACGGCAAAGTTCCCCAATGTACTGAAACACAGTAACGTTGTACTTCTTGCAATCATTCCAAAACTGGCTTGCGGAGAATTTCTTCTTTAGCACACATGTGGCGCCTATGCGAAGAGATTGAGAAAAGGCATTAAGTTAACGTGGCACACAGCTGATAGTGATGTCCTAACAGATCCAGGCTTTCATGCCTCATCCTCGGTCACTTGTAACAAACTCATTTGGAAACATGACCTTTAAGATCCGTGTCTTAGTGCGGTCATGTAGTACTGATGGCAAATGTACTTGTTGCGATTTGTCGAATGGAAATCAAAACCAGTAATTACATGTATACTACTATAGCATTGAATGTGAAGGTATACTCCCACAGCATTGGAAGTACATGTATGTATTCTACCACAGCCCTGGAAGTATGTGAATACTGCTGTGGGCACTGGGCAGGTCATCCATCCTTCTTCTCAGAGATAAATGATATGGCCTCACTTTATCTTTGCAGAAAAGCATGCAGTTCATTGTGAAGATTTTAAAGCAGCTTGATCATACCCTGAAGTCAAGATTTAATAAGCTATGCTTAAATCTCATCAATAATGGGTATAGAACCTAGTTCTAATAACATTTTTAACATGACATCCATTTTTAATTGGGATATAATTTACAATTTCAAGTATATAATCCAGAGATTTTTCATATAGTCACAAAGGTGCCATTGCCACCATCATTCTAATTCTAGGACATTTGTTTTTATTTCTCCAAAAGGACTGTCATCACCTTAGTAGTCATTCCAATTTCCAACTCCCCCTACCCAACTCCCCTTACTGTTGGTGATCACTTATGAACATCTGCCTCTAAACTTTCCTGCTCTGGACTAGTGTGACATATTGTGTCTGGTCTTTTCATTTACTATAAAATGTGGTTTGGGTTTATCTTGTTGAGTATATCCATGGATATGTAATATTTTGTTTGTTAATATACATCAGTAGTGTGTTTTGGGGCTTGCTTCTTCTCTTGGCCATCAACAATAATAGGCACACCCATGGCCAACTGTGACTTTATGTTTTCAGTTTCCTTGGACATGTATCCATGAGTAAAATGACTTGGTCTCATGACTACCCCTTGTTTTACTGCTTCCAAGTTCTAAAATAGGTACGAACACTTGTTTTCACTCCCTGCTTCACAGTGGATGGAGTCTCGCTCCTAGATCTGCCCCTGATGGTTCAAGAAGAGATGCTAAGGGCAGTTAGTAAACCAGCCTTGACATTTTTATAGCTCAGTCCATAACAGGTAGAGTGTGGCAGTAGAGTTCCTGTGGCAAGCAGTGGATTTTTCATACAGTTCTGGCCCTAGAATTCAAGAACAGACCTAGGTCAAATATCTCATTCTCTCTCTCTCTCTCTCTCTCTCTCTCTCTCTCTCTCTCTCACACACACACACACACACACACACACACACACACTCTCTCCCTCCCTCTCTCTTTCCCTTTCTCTCTCCCTCTACTTCTCTCTCTCCCCTTCTCTATCCCTCTATCCCTTCCTCCCTCCCTCAATCTTTTTGTTTTACTAAAGTCAGGTGCTCTGGTCAGTCATCTAGTTTCCTTAACTCTCACAAAGGTGATATATATATATATATATATATATATATATATATATATATATATATGAATAATCATCTTGCTGTGTATGTGGAGAAGTGACTATGGTCCTACACTTACTTCTAACAACCCAATTTTGACAGTAATGTATGTCTCTATACATATTCTTACATATAATTTGAGCAATTGATACTTATTTCATGTGAATGTTGATCACAGTCTGACTCACTTGCAATCACAGATCATGCACACACTAGCAGTCATTAGTGAGCTATATTATTTGGGAGTTTGCAAATGAAACATCATCTTGCATGTCTGCAGAAGGAATCTATTGGATCGTCAACTCTATCATAAGGGTTTCTGGATGTTTGAGACAGAACATGAGGATAAAAGAAACTGGCCTTACAACTTATCTGTGTAATATAACCTTGTCCTTGCCTGGTAGAGGCACAGCCTGTCTTCTCACTGTTCATATCTAGACTCTTGTCTGAGCGTTGACTTTTTTTTCTCAGTAGAATGCTGCTGAGGTAATTGTTGTGATCTCAGGGATTGCTCTCAGCTATTATGCAGCTGACATATGTACTCACTGTGACTAACTGTCCGGGGACTAGACTACCAGAGAATGAGTAACCACAAGGAAAGGGAGTCTATACCACAAGGACAAATGCCCATGATATTGTTCTTTATAGTTTAAGAATATGCTGTTATGAAAATGTGTCCTTTCCACAAATAGTACATTGTAATTGTACAATATGCATACAGTCCCTTCAAATTCTATGAATACTTTCAAGTTATAATGAACATAATTTCTGATTAAACATTATGATGATTTATCGAAAAAATTCTTACCCAACTCAACACATCCACCAATTCCAAGGAGAGACCCTGAGCTATGGTACAGAGGGAGGGTTATATAGACGATGTCATCAGCTGTGCAGCCAAACGCCCAGAGCCCAACAGATCCCTTCAGCACTTGCAACTGGCTAATCACAGCTGCTTTGGGTAGACCTGGGAGAGAAGGAAAGAATCATTAGCCCACACGCATTCTCTGAGGGACTACCATCAGGTTAAAAAGTACACAAATTGACCTCAGCAAAGTAAATTATCATAATTATGGAAAGATGGAATGGAGGTGGAGAAGAAAAATTATCTTTGTTAGCTTTAGAAAATGGCTATGTGTACCTTCGTATATGAGCTAATTTTCTCATGATCACTGGGTAAACCTTTCAGAACATACTACTAAGCTTAGCAGGGTTCTAACATTCATCAACCTACAGCTAAGAATGCTTTAAAATAATATTTGAAGCATATTGAAACATTTTACCCACTTTGCTGTAGCCCTGTCTAATGTCCCCACTGTATTTTCTGAATGAATTGACATAAGTTCTCTTGTTCTGTAGCCTCAATGGCAGAAGATGGCTTCCAGAGTAGCTTGAGTGTGTTACGGAAGTTCAGGGTCTCTCATAGTGTGTTCAGAACAAACTATTTCTCATTCTTTTAAGTGTAGTTGTTATTTTATGTCATACACACACACACACACACACACACACACACACACACACACACACATATATATATATATATATATATATATATATATATATATATATATATATATGAGAGATTATCCTGATACCAACTACACAAAAGATTGAGACAAAAACACACTAAATCATTCTAGAATCTAGAATTATATAGAAAATTATATAGAAAATTATATAAAAACATTATATAGAAAATTCTAGACATTTAAAGAATCTGCTAAAATAATGAAAGAAATGCTAACATCGGGAAAACATGTGCCCTCAAAGGAGAGGAATCATAATAAAATCCAAATATTGGCAAGCAGAGGTTTTTCAGAGAACAATTCCTCCAAGTATGACTCTTACTGTGGACCATTCACTTCGTCATGTTTAAACATGTCTTGTCATATGGTCCTTTAAAAATTCAGGGTTTGTGAAATATGTTAGGATTCTTCCATACATTTCATGAGCCAAACAGAGTTTTCTTCTCTGTCTAGCCTTCTTCCACATACAGTGTTTCTCATGAAAATGTACATTTGTAAGTAATATCTAAATGCATCTACTGACTGATATTTTCTTTATTGTTTTCAAATTTGTTGTTACTGTGTTTGAATATACGAGTGTAAGAAATTCATCCATCAAAAAAATCTGAAAGGTTAACACATATGACATTGTATGAAGTTTGAACATTAGCACCTTTATGTGTTTCAACCTGTATGTCTCTATCAGGGAACACAACTTGTATTTCTGTTGATAAATATCATCACTTTAGGTAACTCATTTGGTTTGATTGTATCCTCCTCTTGTTGGCATTTAAAGTGTCTTAGTTCTTCAAATGATTTCCTGCACAGGCTTCCATTTTGAATCTAGCCCATATCTGCCTCATTGTGGCTTGAAATGATTTCCTGCAAGGCTTCCATTTTGAATCTACCCCATATCTACCTCATTGTGGCTTGAAATGCAGCTTAGTGGTAAAGAGCTCCCTCTGTTAGCATTCATGAGCATACAGTCCTGAATCCAATCCCTGGAGCCACAGAAACTAGCAAGCTCTTTTATTAATAAACTCATTGGCTTCATAACATGTTAAAGGGGATGAGGCCAAGCAGGGGGTTTTCCTGGAGGCAGGCGGGAAGCCAAGCCCAAGACACCACAGGCGGCATCAAAGGACAGTCTCAGTCCATGGAGTCTTCAAATGCCCTCCAGAAACTCTCAAGTCTGCCTTGACAAGTGTACCAGCTCTGAAACGCCTGACAGACTTCATGCTCTGCTTCATGAGTGGGATCAGAATTGACCTTACACATGAAGTTGGGATAATATTTGCCACTAACTTAAAATCATGTTCTTTCTCAAAAGGTATCTTTGCAGCTGCTCCCATTAGCTTGGTCTTTTACACCCTGTACTGAAAATCTCTCCAAATTTCCTCCTTAAAACTACATGTAAATATGTGAAGCGAGTCTAGCTCTAACCACGGCTGTAAAGAACAACTTTCTGCTCCTCATCCAGGAGAGCAAATATCCATACTTTTTCTGCTACAGAGAAGCTCTATGCATTCATTACCACATCCTCCATTCCCTGAGATGTCCTGCAGCTCAGGGCAAACCAGAAATTAAATTACATGATCTTCAGGGAGAGTCTGGCCCAAAAGTAGCAACACTACATTTAATGTTCCTGCCACCTTTCAAACCACTTTAGCAAATTTCTTGACTGTTACCCCTACTAGTTTATTTATTTTTCCATGTGTAATAAATGCATGAACTTAACCCAAAGAATGGAGGGTACATGGCAAAATTTTTGATAAAGGTAGCAATGGATAGGAACTTCTCAGAAAATGATCAAAAGTTGATGCTGCTTAGGTTTGAATGACACAGACAAGTAGAAGAATAAACCAAACCAAGATTAAGGCTCTCAGGGAAAATGTTCACACACTGGGCTTGGTGGCACATGCCTTCTACCCCAGCACTCAGGAGGCAGAAACAGGAGAACCTCTGAACTTGAGGCCAACCTGCTCTACAGAGTGAGTTCCAGGACAGACAGGGCTACTCAGAGGAGTAAAAAAAAGAGAGATAAAGAAAGAAAACAAACAAAAAGCCAAAGAGCTTAAGATTTCAAGGAGCTTAGGAACTTTTAGTGGTATTCTTAAAACCAGTGCAGTCACAACGCACTTGCCTACATCTTTCCTGGTGAACTTTTTCTTGAGAAAGGCTATCTTATGTGGGCTCTCAATTCTTGACACCTTTAAACTTTTATCACTCCTCACATTGGAACTCTTTAAATGTAATTTGAGTTGAAAAGATCATTGGGTTAGGGTCCAAGAAGGAAGTGGGGAGTGAGGATATGTCACGTGGCTTTAGACCTAGGGGACAGATAGGGGCTAGGACATGTCAAGAGAAAGATAACTACAAGGCAAGTATAGTCTGGGGAGGATAATTGTGAACATTTATTTATTATATTGGATGCTTGAAGGAGGGATCTATAAAAAGAAAGGACAGTGTCAAAAGGGAACTCTCTCTATGGGAATGACAACTGACTCCAGACACAGAAAATAAGCTAAGGCTTGGTTTCCTCCCAAGATTTGCAGGAATATTTGAATATATATATATATATATATATATGCCCTATTCATGCTGAGATGGCCTTGTTAGAGAATCCTGATCCCACCTCTTCAAGTCCAACTTGTAATATCAGGATGAGACTGACCATTTCTGGGGACCCTAACCAGAAAGGAGGCAGATAGAATATAACAGCCCCAGAGGTCCATTAAAGAGATGAGAGTGTGGTCAAACACAGAACCCACCCAGCAAAGCCAAACGTAAGGGGAAGCCAAAAGAAAGTTATTTTGCTTCCACAGAATCACAGAAAGGATTGTGAAAAAGGAAGTTAGCCTCCTCAAAGAGTAGACAGTAAAGATGTAGGCATAATGGGCTACTATGTGGGAATTTCTGTTTGTGAAACAATTCTAATCATGGGCTTTCCCAACAACCCTGTAGACAGCTAAGTTTTTTCCCCTTTGGAAATAACAAAGAAACAAACAAACAGTTCTGGAAATGTCAAGAAAAATGGAGGATAAAACAGGGAAATAAGAAGAAATGTACAAACATTCTTAACTTCTCACTTCCCCTTTAACACTTGCTATTTGTTGTGCAAATGACTACTTCTAGATAGGGAGGATACAGGGTGGTCCATAGGCAAATGACAGTTTATAAAGATAAAAGGGGAAACCCTGTGTCAGGATGAAGTGTTTAATTTTGATTGAGCAGGTTAATTAAAGTAGCCAAAGGGGACTTTTGATTGCTGGACTTCATCCCTTTGATAGCCTGACCTTGGTAGCCAGTGTCAGGAGGAGCAGCCACATAATGGAATAGATCTTAGTGGCTAGATTTAGGCATGCCATCTAGTAGTTTTTAGCAAGGCAGAGAAAATGGAGGAAGGGCAAGGTCTGCCAAAGTCATGTTTGTCACATTCAGGCCTGCTGGAGTCCCTTCAAGGATGGCTCTGTAGTAGGCACTGAGGGATATTGGGAGAACCTGGCAGACATGTCTATTTTGATGCATCAGATAGGCTCCTCAGTTAGCCATCTGTCCTGAGCTTGAGGTCTAACACATTAGATCTAAGATTTTATTATTTTTAATTACTTTTAGGAGCATCATGTCTGTGCAGTGCCTATAACACGAGCATTGGTCGCACACAGACTCACATACACATAGCACGTGGAACCAAGGGCTAGCTAGCTAGTAAATCTAGCCAGAAAGGTCTAATGATAGCCCTTCCTTAAGGCAACAGGCAGGAGAGCAATGGAGGTCACATGACATCCTATTCTGGCCTCTATGTGTATGCACTGGCATAAACATACATACATGCAACACACAAGAGAGAGGGGGGGAGGAGAAGGAGGGGGAGTAGGAGGGGGAGGGAGAGAGAACATACCCGTTGTTCCAGAGGTAAAAATGTAGAGACAAGTAGACTTAAGGCTTGAGGTGACATGATGGCTTGGTGGTACTGGCTCATCAGAGGCAAGACTCAGCTTTTCTTGGAGTGAAACTATACCTTCTGGAACAGAATCCTTCATTCCCCAAACTCTGACATGTTTTGGGAGGCTGGGGAGAATTTCCTCTATGCTTCTAAGCAAATCTGAGAAGGAAAAGATTTAGAAATAGGTCAACCAACTCAAATCTCAAATGTTTCATGTTGGGTTTCCTTCCTGTGTTAGGACAGAGATAAAATGGAAACAAAGTATCCCCTCTGTCTGATTGAGTGACATCAAGGCTATTTTATGCTTATATTGGTTTGAGAAAACTTGTTTTGTTTTGCAGCATGCATCCATAATCTGTCTAGTCTGTCCTTGAATTTGTAATCTCCTTCCTCAGTTTGCAAAATCCAGTGATTATAAGCATGTGCCACCATTCCAGGCCTTGTGGCTCTATTTCAACAGGAGTAATTGAAACAACAGCTTTGTCACCATCTGACTGAACAACACAAAGCAGATTCACATAAATGTTGGCCATTATGATAGTTTTCTGCTAAGAGATCATACTTCCCAGCTTCCTTTGGCCAGGCCAATCAGATCTGGAAGAAAGGGACTGTGATGTGGTAGTAGTTTCTGTCCTTACAAGGGGCCAGATCCCATCTTCTGTAGACATTTTGAGCATCTGTACAAGTGCCCCCTATCATGAAGAATCATTGTCTCACCTAAAGTCAGAACAAACCTTGCTTCTTCCTGCCTTAAATCTCTTTACAGCTGCCTTAAATAGTCTAAAAGACTTATTACTAGAATTATAATTTTTCAGTTTCAAAGTAAAAATACTGTAAGGGTCAAAGTTAACGTGTCAGCTAAGCCTCACTTGCCTAAAGACAGACACTTCCTGAAATACCAGAGGCTATTGTTTGGAGGAGATAGCAAGCCACATGTTTTTGTTCCCCTAAACAAGTTTGACCCAGCTGAACCAGATATGCTTGATCACTTGTAGGCTGGAGGTAAGAGGGCAGGAAACACATCAGAGTACATGCTTACCCCTGTTTGGTTGTAGGCAGGAGGAAATATGTCAGGATATATGCTTGCCCCAGGTACAACCCTGTGGGAAATACAGTGGCCCTATGGTTTTGCTTTTTAAGCCTAAGCAAAACATGACTCTTTGCCATTTTCTTGAAACCCAGGAATGGAACTGGCCTGAGTCCAACATTTAATTAAACTTGCTCCAAATTTGTCTCCAAATTGTGGTGTGGTCTAATTCTCACCCAGTGGGATGAGTCCTGCTTTCCAGACTCTCTTCAAATCTAAATTTAGGATACCACACTAGACATTTTCCTTTAACTACCACTTGGTAGTTAATTGTTCTGGGAGCACATCTGGGTGCGTATTCAACCTTAATAAAAACACATTTGGGTAAATTGCTTGGCTGCCCTGGTAGTCATAGAATCACTGTGGTCTTAGGGACCGTTGGAAGCCAAAAGTTAAGTGAATTTAGAAAGAGGCCTGTTCTTGGCACTGGCCTGATAAGTCAAGTTGCAAACCCCTGGAGCAGAGAGGGGAAAAAAAAAGAAGGCTAGCTTCCAGAAAAGGAACAAGGTCCTTCATGCAGAAAGCCATGTGAGAGCTGAGTGTGGAGTCATGACCAGAATCTCCAGAGCAGCCTGAGGTTTAAAGCCAAGGACAGAACCAAAGTCAAGCAGACAAGAGGAACAGATGATCCTGAGAGTTCATGTCTCCACCCTTGGAAAGCCTTGGAGTGTAGTGAGTTTGAGGGTCTGAGTGTCAGAGGACTGGAAAGGAATCAGGATACTATTTTTAAGAAACTCTTTTTTTCTCCCCCACCATTAAGAATTCAAAAAGCAATGGTTGGAGTGCAGTGGGACTATATTATTTAAAATGTTTATTTAGTCACTAATAAGAATAGAGTGTCATCCTTTAGAGAGGGAAGATGAGGTGGTAATGAGTTCCTCTTGAGGGAGCATTAGATATTAAGATACCCAGTACCCAATAGTACACAAAAGAATCAAAATTCATCATTCCTGACAACCTCCCTGCCCCAGAATAAAGAAATTAAATTATATCCCTTTTGCTGTATTTCCATAGTTTAATATGGATCTCTGAGAGTAAAATTTTTACATTTATTATAGCTGCTAGGTTTTTTTTTTCCCAATATCTCTATGATATGCTATTCATTTCCAAGGTGTGAGGGACTTCTTCATGCTGTATTTTAATTTAGCATCTACTGCATCGTCTTTGGTGGTGCTATATGATGATACCCACTGGCCTTCTGCAATGGATGCAACTAGAGTCAGATGGGGTGTAGAAAGATGCTTTCTTTACTTTTCTTTAAATATGACCCTGACAATTCCTTTACTTTAGACTGTTAGCCTCCAGAACTGGGCAGAACACATTTCTTTTATTTTAAACTCCCAGTTAAGGGTACTTTATCACAGCATCTTTAGAAAGCTAATGAAACAAGGTCTCAAAATGGTGCTCAGTGCAACAGGTAATCAAACTGAAATTAAATATTTCTAAAACTATATATACATCATAAAAGAAATCAATGACTTGGCCTAGAGAGAGTGGGCTCAGAGGTTAAGTGTTTGCACTGCTCCTGCAAAAGACCTGAGTTCAGTTTCTAGCACCCACATCAGGAGGTTCCCAATGCCCTATAATCCAGATCCTAAGGTCAGAAGCCCTCTTCTGGTATCTTTGGGCACTTCTATTCACATGCACATACCCCAACACAGAGACACAAAAAAATATACATGCTATAAAAAAATCCTTAAAAACCACAGTTATTAAGAATGATGTAATTTATTCTTCAATAGACCCCACTCAGATGCTCTAGAATATATGCTTTTTTGGTCTGTACATAAAAAGCAACTATATGTTATTTAATTCTTAAAATTAAACTTGAAACGTAACCACAAAGTCTATCTTGTTTTGAATCTGAATCGATAGTACTCTGTGACACAATTTCAGGAAGGAGAATATGACGCATGAAGGATGATCTGGCTAGAGCTGTCAGTCTCTGTTCAGTTCTATTACACTCCTGGTTAGAGTTTTATAATTCAGATGAATCATAAAGGAGCAACAGCAGACATGAGTCATACTTCACTTCTGTTTCTCCAGACTTTCTCTTTGTCTTATTGCAGCCTGCTCAGTGGAGCTTTTTCTCCTACTTTACCTCCATTTTCTGGAGATCTTGCCCATTGGTGCTGACCAGGGCCTCCTTACTTCTTCCCAGAAAACCTTCTTCCCACCACCACCCCCCCAAAAAAAACCTCACCCTTTTCTCCTAGCCCATTTCCATTCCTTTGTGTTGCCTACCAACCAAAAATTTATTCTCTACCAGGGACCCTACACCCACCACACTTGCCTCGGATCCAGAGTGAAGAACAGCAACCACAGAGTGGATCACCCACCCAATAAAGACTAGAATCGTGATCTACACCAAGAAACCCCTCAAAACAGTTGATAAATAGTTTCATAAAGATAATGGGATACAAAATTATCATACAAAAATCAGTAGTCTTCCTATATACAAATGACAGATTGAGAAAGAAATCATAATAGCAGCAGTACCTTTCACAATAGCCTCAACAAAAAAATAATAAGTAATGTCATGGGATAATTCTAATCAAGCAACTAAAAGACTTGAATAAGAAAAACATAATTGCAACATAGTTCTACATGGATATTGAGAAAACAATCTTCAATGTCATGTGGAAACACAAAGACCCTGAAAAATAAGAGAACTTCTGGAGGAATCGCCAACCTAGATTTCAAGCTGTACTAGAGATATAGTGATAAAATCAGGATGGTCTTGGCAAAAAAAAAAAAAAAAAAAAAAAAAAAAAAAAAAAAAAAAAAAAAAAAAAAAAAAAAAAAAAAAAAAAAAAATAGACATATTGATCAACTTAATTGAATTGAAGACCCAGACATAAATCCACATCTATAGACATTGGATTTTTTTCAAAGAAGACAAAAATAGAGCCGGTGGTGGCGCACGCCTTTAATCCCAGCACTTGGGAGGCAGAGGCAGGCGGATTTCTGAGTTCGAGGCCAGCCTGGTCTACAAAGTGAGTTCCAGGACAGCCAGGGCTAGACAGAGAAACCCTGTCTCGAAAAAAAAAAAAAGACAAAAATACAGTAGAGAAAAGACAGTCTTCCATAAATGGTTCTGTTCAGACTGAATGATTGCATGTAGACGTTCTAACTGAACTTATTGAACTTAGAATTTATTAAGTTCTTATTGAACTTAAGTTCAATCATGCAGATACCATGTGAAAACAGTTACTAGGAAATGTGGTCCTCTGCCCTGGCTGGTTTGGGTGGGCTTTGGGGAGCATTTCTTACAGCTATCATCACCCCACTAGGGTGACTGAATGTCATGGTTCACCGGGGCAGGGGTCTTTTCCAGAACCCAGACTCTCAAGTGCTGAGACTGGGGACCAGTCCTGGGAGTCCTGGGGGTGGGAGGGGGTGTCCTGTAGAAAACTCTACTCCAAATAGATCAAGACCTTCCACATAGATCCAGATACCCTGAATGTGATAAAAGAGAAAGTGAAAAGTAGGCTGGGACTCATGGTACAGGAAGGGACTTTCTAAAGCAGGATACTGATAGTACAGGACACCACAGTCACTAACATGTAATAAGTATGACCTCATAAAGCAAAGAAGCTTCTCTATTGCAAAGGACACTATCATTCCATCTAAGCAGCAGCCTTCAGAAAGGGAAAAAAAAAATTTATCAATTATACATACAATGAGAGTAGTATAGAACATATAAAGAACTTTAAACAAAAGATCCTGAACCTCAAGAAAATAGATAACACAATTTAAAAATGGAATTTAGAACTGAGAAGAGAGGTCTGAAAAGATGAAACACGAATGGCTGAGAAACACTTAGTGAAACATCCAACTTTCTCAGCCATCAGGAAAATGCTGATTAAAACTCTTATCCCAATCAGAATGGCCAAGATCAACAAAACAAAGGGCAGCTCCTACAGGTGATGCTGTTGGCTAGGGGAACACTCAGTAACATTGATGGTGGTGCCAACTTGTGCACCACTGTGGAAATCCCTGTCTCAGTTTCTCAGGGAGCTGGAAATAGAACTACCTCAAGACCCACTATACCACCCTTGAGCATATACCGAAAGGACTCTATATCCTTACTACAGAGACACTTGCTCAACTGTGTTCATTTCTGACCTATTCCTAATAGCCAAAACTTAGAAATGGCCTGGATGTCCATTCAACCAATGAATGGATAATGAGAATGTGCTGCGTTTACACAATGGAATATTATTCACATTGAAAACTAAAATTATAAAAATTTGTCTTTAAATGGATGGAACTGGGGGAGGAGGCCGAATAATTCTGAATGAGGTAACCCAGAGTCCAAATAACAAATATTCTATGTTCTCTCTTTTGTGTGTATGTCAGTTTTTAAGCTTTCAAAATGTGTGATTTAAACCAAATAAACACAGAGGTTGGGTAGCTAGTATAGGACCTGAGGAGAGAAAAGAATCTCCTATGGAAGGAAAAATAAAATTAGTGTTATGGAGAGACATGAGGAATCTAGAATAGAAAAACAAAGTAAAGAAGAATATGGGAGTGAAAGCTAGACAAAGGAATATGGGGAGGGACAAATAAAACTCAAAGCCATCTGAAAATTTACCACTGAGGAAGCTTCCATATATATATATATGGATCCTAGTACTGAGACTAAGAGATAGCCGCACGGTCCTAGGTCTAACTATGAAGCTATCTCCAGTTGATGTTTGCTGGCCAAGGGAAGGTCATTTTTTTCCCCAACGGAGTCTCACTGGGTGTGACAACGACACTTCAGAGCGAGTCTCATGACCAGAAGTGATTGGCCAACAGAAAAAAACAAAACAAAAGAAAAAACAAACAAACAAAAAAATAACAAAAAAAATTTAAAAACTCAATAGTATTTTTTGGACTTTAAAAATTTTCATTTTGCTGTCTGTTTGTTTGTTTGTTTGGTTTGGTTTTTTGGTTTTTTGAGACAGGGTTTCTCTGTGTAGCCCTGGCTGTCCAGGAACTCACTCTGTAGACCAGACTGGCCTAGAAATCAGAAACCTGCCTGCCTCTGCCTCTGCCTCTGCCTCCTGAGTGCTGGGATTAAAGGTGTGCACCACCACGCCCGGCTGCATTTTGCTGTTTTGTTTTGTTTTTTTCTCTCTTCCTCTTTTGTCTTTTGCTTGTTTGTTTTGATTTTCTTTTTTGTGTGTTTGGGGTGTGTGCGTGTGCATGTGTGTGTGTGTGTGTGTGTGTGTGTATGTGTGTGTTGTGGTTTTCTTTGTTGTTGTTGTTTGAGAAAGAGAAAACAGAGAACATAAGTTGGAGAACATAAAGTTAGGCAGGTCAGGAGGATCTGAGGGAGAGGGAAAAACATGAATGAAATGTATTCCATGAAAAAGTCTTTTTTCAATGAAATTATTAAAAATTAATGAGTCAAGTGGCACTAAATAATTCATAAATAGAATTTGTAAGAAACTCAAAATGAACACATAACTAATGGGGTGCTCTGTCACCAGGGAGCTTGGGGTCGGGACTTTAAGTGTTTTATTAATCTTTATTTCTATCACAAATTCAAATAATGCAAGATGTAAGAACCCAAGGAGAATGCTCAGTTCTGGTTAGTGTATGCAGTTACGCCACATCCTGCTGTGTACAGACTGCTTTTGGCCAGGAGCAAAAACTCACAAGGATGGCTGGAAGGAAAGACAGACGGATACAGAAAGACAGCACGAAGGAGCTAGCCTTTCAAAACAATATCTCTAGATTCTGTTTAAACTATTCCATTATCATTGGGAACCAAATCTTTGTTGAGACTAGAGTCTAGGGAATAGTGAGGGTTTACAAAGAGTAGTCATGTTTACAAGAATAAAGGAAGTGAGCAAATTACAAAAAAACCCACATGTTTTCACATCCTTAAAATTCAGCTGATTCAGCTGAGGCAGAATTCTCTAATACAATTCTTCACCCATGGTTAAAAGGGATAATGGGCATAGTCCGGAGCATCAGTGTGAGGAGAAAGAGAGACTGGAGGGTGGTTCGCTGTTAAGAGGATTTCCTGTTCTTCTAGAGGACAAGAATTCAGTTCTCGGTACCCATTTGACATGTCCAGCTCCAAGAGATCTGACACCCTCTTTCTGGTTTTCCACATATGCCTGGAATTTACCAACCCCCAACCTTAAGTAAAAAGAATATCAATCTTGTAAGAAAGGATACAGAATCACTTGGTACTTATCACTATTAATTTTAACAACATGAAAGGTTTGATTTTTGAAAGGGAATTCAGAATACTGATATGACTTAAAATAATACTGTTTTAATTATATTTATTTTATTTTGTGACTGTTTTGCCTGTGTGTAAGTCTTTGCACCATGTACACCCTTGGTGACTGTGGAGGCCAAAAGAGTGTCCTCTTTTCAGACCCACTGGAACTAGGGTTACAGACAAGGCTGTGTGCTAGAAATATATATGTTTCCTAGAATAACATTGTTTAAATACATTAATGTACAAACCATTGATGCCTGCCGTACTGCAGACACCTTAACAAAGTGGCCAATGCCTACCCCTTCTGATGCTCACTGCGCCTGCCAGGCACATATGCTCTGCATAGATTTGTATTCAAAGGAGCTGGGAATCTGTGCTTGGGAGACTGCAGATCCTGTGAGAACAGAAGTTAGCTAGGTCTCCCGTGATGCTCTTAATAAAATCTAATGCAGAAGAAGGCTCAATGCGTTTGGTTTCTTTGGGTAATTAGTTTTGTTTGCTTGTTTGTTTTTGCAGCAGGATCTTTCAAGAAGCATGCACAATTTTCTCCCACATTCAAGGCCCAACATTAGGGAGGACCCCAAGTATGAACATGAGCAAGTGACATTCCTGTGTGTGAGCCTTCAGGACCCTTAGTACAAACTGACTTCTCCTTCTTATGTCATTATTACACCTCTTAGTCACGTTTCTGAGACTGTAAAGTCAATAACAAAATTTCCACATGTCCCTCCAACTTGCCATATGAATTGTGCTTTGCATGTTGCAAAAACTGTTTCTGTTATCCTGCTTAACATATGAGAGAAGGGCATCAAATATATATATATATATATATACATATACATATATACATAAATATATATGTATATAATATATATATACACATACACATACACATATACATATACATATACATATACATATACATAT
Source organism: Mus minutoides (assembly GCA_902729485.2). Taxonomy (NCBI): domain Eukaryota; kingdom Metazoa; phylum Chordata; class Mammalia; order Rodentia; family Muridae; genus Mus; species Mus minutoides. The sequence continues at coordinate 51,766 of LR751489.1, forward strand.
ACATATACATATACATATATGTGTGTATTATATATTATATATCTGTATATAGTTTTAAATAATACATATATATAATTAATATATTGGCAAGTATTTTATATAAATAAAATATTTTATGAAATAAAAATATAATGTAAAATATTTACCAATGTATAACAATATTCACAAAGAAGTCAGGGTGAGATTATAGATCTTATCACTCTTCTGTGTAGAGCAGCTCAGGAGCCTTGTTATAGAGGCTTGGCTAGGCTCAGGTTTTTAAGAAAATCATGCTGAAGTAAGCGGTGTCCTAAAGTACTATGCAGACATTCTGATACCAGTGTTTTCTGTGAGGCCCAGAAACTCAGTCTGGCGTAAATAGTGGCCCAGCTACTTTTTTGAACACTGTTTATTATAAATCACACAACTCTAAGGAAATGTGTGCTATTCATGAGCTACTTATGCTACTTATGAATAATTTATTAGCTAATGATGTATACTTTCATGAACTCCATTTATTATAAGTCATTGAACACATAAGCAGTGAGTGCTATTTCCTGTCTTGGAAATGAAAGGAATCTGAAGGCAACTGAAAGTCTAAGCAGAGATGATAGCCTGCCCAAGCTAATGCCCTTGTTTTAATCCAGATATACTGGGCTTCAACATTTATCCCCACACCTCCCATCCCCACCCCACCTCCACCCCCACCCCCACCCACGACAAATTAGCATCCTTTCTGCATGCCTATTCATTATAATCACTTTCAAATCCAGCAGTCTGCACAGGATGTGTTAGGTCATGTTCCCCTTTCCCTTGAGAAGAGATGAGTATGAGCCAGTCTGTTTCATCCAGTTCTCTGTCTAGGTTTCTTCTTTTTAAAATACACTATACATTTAAATTAATAAAATTATTTTCTTTTGTAGCAAGGTAGCTTTCTTGACCCTGCTAAATCCAAGATGGGGAAAAATAAGAATGTGGTAACAGCTATTCTAATCAATACAAGAAAAGTAGGTAATAAAGTTCACAGGGTTCCTTAGTTTTCTGTACCTCTCTGTACATATCATTTTCTACGAAATTTAAAGGGGCTCTTTCCCTCTCTTACTGTTGTATTTTAATAATTATCTTTGTGGCTAAAGGGTAATTGCAGGGTTGCAACAGCTCAGTTGTTAACCTGAACATTTCCTCTGCACAGCCTGAGGGCAACTGTTTATAAAAACAGGGGAGGGCAGTAACCATTAGCTCCTTCACTGAGAACAGAAGTAGTGACTTCTCCTGAAGAGAAATCTCAAGTCTTTCCAAATAAACGTGCACACTAAGTGCTATCACATTTAAAGTAGAGGAGATGAGGTGACAGGAGAATTGTAAAGTTATCTGTTTGTAGTGATTTAAGCAGTAGTGTCCTAAGAAAGCAAACAACACAAATGCAATGAGTAACAAGGAAACCAACCGTGGACATCTGGTAGACCACAGCATTTCTTATCTTATTGTAAGTAGCATTTCCTCTTCCCTGATAAAGCTTTTGTTTTTAAACAGCGGTTTCTGTTAGCTGTGTTGAGAATCTTCAGGCTGTCACCTGTCCTGCCTGAGATTTTTCCTGTCTTTTCATTTCCATTCTTTGATTAGCAAGTAGATTTGAGTCTTCAGCACTGTTGGAAGAATAATATCGCACACATTTTTTTCTAGTTAGTGTGTATTAAAAGCCTGGTGTCTTGATGTTACCATTTTGTAATGTTTTCATAGAGCCTGGGCATATATAATTTTTTATAACTGTGTGCAATGTAACTGGCAGTCCCCACAAAACTGGATTGTGATTAAATCAAGACCTCATATCAGAAGCCGGGATTTGGATCCTGGTTGTGCAACCTACTGAAGTGAGGTACTCAACTGAGATAACATCACCACGTGTGACTCTCGGGGCCACTGGGAACATGTTACAGATGTCTGCCTTGAGAAATGGTACCATCGTTACTGAAAAAGGTTTGTTGATGGTAATGAATACCTTTCCTTTGGCTTCCTCCTGAAGTTGGTCAGAAAGCTAAGCCAAGGTAGAAATTGTACATTTCACCAAGAACGTTATCTGACCTGACCCATGAAACTTGTTTAAAGTTGTATATAACTTCTGGGGCTACAGACATGTCATTTGGTAAAGTACAAACAGAGCCTGAGTTTGATCCCCAGTACCCCATCTTTACAAGTTGGGTGTCATAGTTCGCATTTCTGATCTCAGCACCAGGGAGACAGAGACACAGGCAGAACCCTGGTGCTTAATGGCTGGCTAGGCTAATCTATTTAATGAGGTCCAGGCCAGTGAGAGAGAGAGAGTCTCTGTCTCAAAAGTAACATGAATGGCAACTGAAGAAAGGCTTTACAAGTTGTTCTATGGTCCTCACATGCACACACATACATGCATTCACACACACGTGCACTCTCACGTGCACTCTTGCACACACACACACACACACACACACACACGAATCTGTACATAACTTAGAAGTGTAATTTTTCTAAAATACCATTTCAAACAAACTGCGTAAAGTTCTTTTGGGTGTAGGATGTTTGATGAGCACAGCATGAATTAGTTTCAATTGCTAAGAGTCTAGCAGCTATCTATGAGGCACTTGCCTAAGTCATGAAAGCCAGAACATTTAATCCTCAGAACTGGGCTGCTAAATAGTTGACGTTACCACCAGCCATCTTATAACTTTGTAAAGAGACACCAACGACAGATTCCATCAACTACAAAGCAGTTGACTGTACCTGAACTGCATGGCTGCTTTGTCTAAAGCACTAATCTCTCCACTTCAGTGCACTTGTTCTAGGATTATATGAATCCCCATTAGGAATGGCTGATCAGAATCTATGTATTCTGAAATTTAAACACTGAATTATTACTTGTATGCTGTTCACCATTGCAGTTTAAAATGTCACTTAAAAGAATACACCGTTTCACAGTAAGAACTTTAAATGCTCACAATTTACTGGGACCTAGGCTGTTCTTAACAAAGCAACCCATTCACTAATTAAAATAGAACTATCACGTCTTTAAAATTCATGTAATTTGTGTTTTGAGATATGTGAAAACGAATGGTTAATGTGACTTAAGCTTAATTTCTCTAGTTAACTATTGTGCTGAAACACTCTACTGCATAGTATTTGACTTAAAATCCCAGTAACGTAAAGTTGTAGTCTGTGTGTCCATGATTGTATGTGTGCATGCCTGTGTGTGTGTGTGCATGTATTTATGCATAGGAATGTATGTGGATGTGTGAATGCATATGTGTACATATGCATATGTACAATTTTGTGTATGAATGTGTATGAGTGTGTGTGTGTGTGTGTGTGTGTGTGTTTGTGTTAGTGAGAAAGTATATGTGTATGAGCTGGTGTAGAGGTTAGAGATCAGCCTTGTGTGTTATTCCATTGAGTTCCATCTTACCAATTTCTGAGATAGAGTCTCTCACTGGCCTGGAGCTCAGCAAGTAGGCTATGCTAAATGGCCAGTGTGCTCTATGGATCCACTCACCTCTGCCTCGAAGCTCTGAGATTACCACACATAGCTTTACTTACTTACTTACTTACTTACTTACTTACTTACTTACTTATTTTTAAATTTGGTTTCTGGAGATCATCCTTAGGTCTTTGTGTTTGGATGGTACTTGGCTGGACTTAGCTATGTCCCCAGTCTCCATAGCTTTTATGCACTTAAAAGGAAGTGGGGGAGGCTGGGATGTTTTAATTACTGGAGAACCGAGTAAAAGCTAGAACACATGAACTGTACCATTGGTTGAACATGATTAAACAACACCACATGCTACAGCCAGGTCTGCCCTGTACTGTGTCTCTTAGGAGAACTCCTTAGTATTTTGTTTATAGTGACCTCAGCATCTTGGCCTCAAAGTTCTTCCCACACTGTAATCCTCTTAGATTGCTCTTCTGAAGGGAGGTAACATTTTCTAGCACAAGTTGAAATTCACAGTCACTACATGATGTGTAGTGATGTAAGCCATGAATAAACGTCGGAGCATGTCCACAGACAATAGACACTGCTTATGTTTTTCTGCCACATTCACAGCTGTAGTCATTGGTAAACACTGTTTAGACACACTGCCAAAATTCTGCATGATTCATTGATTCTACTCCTTATCATAGGTCACTGAAGCCTCAGCGTACAAACAAGCCTCTTTACTAAGTGACATGGATCACAGGGCAGAGGAAGTCACCAGACAGCACTCGAGGGACACTTTTGCCTTCTCTGTTCCTATTCCCCTAAACTAGCTGAAACCTGTGCTTCACAATAAATATTTCCTGACTTGACTGAACCACAAGATAGGCTGGAAGGACACAGAGATGTAGGAAGAGTGATGGTGTTGATGACCAGCCCTTCTTGTGCCCACAGCTATGTGTGAATATGTGAGAGAAGCAAGCAGGGAGTGTCTATGTTTTTAGTCATCAATAAAGCAGAAATTAGATTATGTTCCATACTCGCACAGGATTCTGAAATCCTATATGGAGAACTGGTATTTATCAATTAATCTGAGACGCCTAAGTATTTTTTTAACCAAGCTCTTTACCAGGGACATCTGCATGACATTTTTAGCTCCGTGCAAGAAGAAATGGTCTAAACCTTTTAGATTGTACCAAATTATTATCATGGTACCTATTTCAGTTTACTGAGCAACCCACCTCCCTGATTCCTTAGTTAATTACTCATTAAACCAGAGATTTTTATGTTTTTCATTGTGAATATGTGTAATAGTAGGTATCCCAATTCTCATCAGGGAAGGAAGAACGTAACTGAAAGAAAATGAAGGGGGAATAAAACAAGGGAAAAGATTATTGGCTGCCAAGAGCCTGCTCCTGACTGATGGACAGCCCGGCCTTGCTCTGTCAAACCCTAGCCTGCAGAGTATGCAGTTAAACGCAGGAATGGATATAAGAATGTGTGAATCTCGCGTTTAAATGTTCTGTTATCCAAGTGCACTCATTCTCGATAAAGTTACTATGGGAAAAAAACACTTAAAAACTTGATAGCTTTCTTATTCATGAGACGTTTTTTCAGGGCAGATAAAATAACTGAATCAACCCCTATCTCACTTGAATTCTTTCAGGGACCGAGGGTACCAGTAGCCCCTCCCCCAAAATGGCAAGAAGCAGAAATTTTATAAGGATATTCTTTAGTTATTTTGTTATTTGCTGATCTACAGCAAAGTGATTGAAGAGGCATGGGAGGGGCTAAGTCACTGGCTATGGGCATGGAACAACTATTGCATATGCATAACTTACATTCCTTATCACCAACCTCAAAGTATTAGACAGGAAGTATGGATAGAAAGGGGAGGGCAGGAAATAGGTTGGTTGGCTTTGGGCAGAGCAGACCACAGCCCATACTCTACCTCCGCCCACCACCACGGCAGTGGGTTCACAGGTGCTGATGCAGTGTAGGAGGGAATCGAAGCGAAGGTTGGAGTTGAGGAAGGCCACCACGCAGCCCAGCTTTGCCAGGCCAAACCACACATGAACGAAGTCGGGCTCGTTGCTCATCAACAAAGCCACTACGTCCCCCCTTTTCAGCGAGGAGTGGTTCAGGAGGGCGTGGGCTACTCTGTTACTCCTCTTGTCCACTTCCTCGTAGGTGTAGATGTCCCCCTCATAAATGATGAAGGCTTTCTGTGGTTGCCTCCTGGCGTGGCTTAGGAACTTATCCAGTACCGTGACCAGCTCCCCCCTCCGTTTGTACATCTCCATCTGAATTCCGTAGCGCACCACCTTCAGCAAGAACCACAAATCGTCCCAGAAATAGGGGAACAGGAGTTTCTGCAGGAAATGCAGGGAGAGCAGTCCAGCCCCAAATCCTGAGAGCCATGACAGGAGCATGGGTGCCCAGACTTCCAGCAGACCCGATGGGTCCTAGCAGTGTCTCTTTCTTTTCCAAGAGTTTCACCTCTTTTGCCCGGGAGACTCCTGTCCTGGAAGCTCAGGGGCTGGCACCTGTAGTTCTGGCTCAAGATATCTTTGTGTATCCCGTGAAAGAAATCAAAGGTTTTCACCCAGAAAGCTACAGAATGCTGGTGATACGCCCTGGGGCACTGGGCTAGGCAGCTGTGGAGCAGAGCCCAGAGTCTTCTTAGATAAAAATGGAAAGAAAAAAAAGGCAAAGCGATTGTACTCACAACACTCACAGCGCTGGAAATGAGCCCAGCACAGTCCAATGCACCCACCCTCCAACAGGCTCCTTGCAGCTCCCTGGGCTTCAAGCTGGGAATGTCTTTAGCACTCCTCGCTGCCTCTGAAAACCCTGCTAAATTCCTTTGAGCACCAGGATCTGGTATCTACTTTGGAGCTGGAATAGCTAAGAAAGCCCACGGTTTCCTGTTGGCTCTCTCTCGTGCTCAGGCAGGGGCTCAGCCACGCCTCACAGCCCCCAAACCGAAGCTGCAGCCAGCACCACCCTCTCCCAGTCAGCCTCGCCCCGCCCAAGACAAGCCTCTGCCTTCCCTCCTACACAAGCTCCAGTCTGTTGGAAGGAGTTTCTGGGCACCGAGACCAGCCAGCGATCTTCCTCCCAGTGTCCTTGGAGCTTCGAGAGAGTCGCCTCCTACCTCCCGCTTCCCCCAGCCCCAAGGCCAGTGTGATAGTGACTGGACTCTCTGTCAGGCTTCTTGCTGGGCAAAAGGTCCTCCTCCCCTTCTACGTGGGAGTGTAGTAGCCAGCTCACACCTCAAGCCTGACCTCAGGCTGGACATCCCGCAATCCCAGTCACTAGTCTCTCTGAAGAGACTGGTGAGGTGAAAGAATGCTATCCGAGGGAGGCCAAACTATTGATGAGATTTATATTTACGGTAGAGGCTCCAAATAAGCAAAGGGAAATCCGTGGGGACAGGGAGGAGAATGTATAGTTATGAATAAGTTAGATCCCAGAAGAATTATTTTCTGAGAAAAGGAGGAATGTTTGGACCCGCTCATGAAAACTTACATTTTCTTCTTTTACAAAAGGCAATTTGTAAAGTGTGGGGTTAAGTTAGTATTGGCCCGTCCGTTGTAACACTATCCTTAGAGCACCAGTTTCTTAAAATATTGACCTAATACTTTAAATCGTGTCCATATTTTTTTTTAATGTATGAAATGCTGCATCTCCTGTGATTTTGGAAAAGAAACTTGTAAGGTAACCAGGACAGGAAAGGCACGCGAGCAGGCAGAGTTGCAGTCATCAAAATGCATTAAATGCATGTAGGAAATTGTCAAAGAATCGAATAAAAATTAGTTTTTTTTTATCCAGTTCAACCGTTTAAAAAATTGTCAAAGTTCAAAGGGTTTCATACTTATGCTTAAAGTAGAAAGGTAGCAGCTATATTAAAAGAATACAGATTTTTGTGCAAAAAAATTCTACTAAAAATAAAACACAGAGGAACATTTAATTATACAGGTTACATGATGTTTTTCCATATTTACATACACAACAATTATCTATAAGTGTGTATGTGTTCATGTATGCATACTGACATGTACACTTGGTATGGAGGCCATAGGTTGATATCAGGTGGCTTCTATTACTCTCCATATTATTGTTTTTGAGGATGATGATGGTGGTGGTGGTGGTGGGTGGTAGTGATAATGATGATGATGATACAGGATCTCTCATTGAACCTAGTAGAATGGGCAAGGTTGACTGGCCAACACGCCTGCTGGACCTTCTGGTCTCTGGTTCTCCAATGATGAGAGTGGCCTGGCATCCTACATCAATGCTGGGGATCCAAACTCAGCTACTCATGCTGGTTGAGTAGGTGCTTAACTCATGTCCTTAGCTCTCACTAATAAATTCTTTCCTAGTAGACACCATCAGCCCAGCTCTTCACCTTTAAAGGTATACACAAGGCTAATTGTATTAATTATCAGTGCCTCATTATGTCTGGCTTTTCTACCATCCATCAGCTGGCTTCTAGCTAAACTTCAGATTCTTTAAGATTAGAAGAGAGAAAAAGAAAACAAACAAAACAAAACAAAATGACAAGACCCTCGATAAAACCAAACACAGGCTGTGGCTGCCCTGGTTAGTTTGAAACCACAGTAAAGATCCCTGAAGTCACAAGACTCTCAGATCCTTCCACGTAGACGAAGAGAACATTTTCTAACTTTACATACAAGCTCTTGTCTTTTCAGTTCAGAAAGTTCTTTTTGGGTAGGAGGGAAAGGCTGTCGCAGCGAGCATTTTAGACTTGAGTGTGTCTGCTTGCCCTCCTGGCTTGGTGATTCAGTCACATCCTGGAAAACACCTTTGAGCCACAGAATGCAAACAGAGCAGTTAGTGTCTCGGGTGGTTGGCTCAACTGATAGGGCTCAACTCACTCTTCCCCCACAGGGAAGCATGCTTGTTTTTCCTTAGGAACTTCTAACGATGTTTCAACAGACAGAACTTAATTTTCATCAGTGGCCAGTATAAGTAAGATTAGAGAATGTTCAGGGTTGTCAGTATGAGACAGTCTGTTAGAATGTTCACCTTAGACTCTAATGTATTAAGATCATAGAGCTCAAGCTTTTAAAACTTACACAGGCATATTTCCTATATGCTTTCTCCCCGTGGGTGACGGATGCTGTGAAATCTTGAAGCATTTAAGAAGCATGTGCGTTCCTGTATAAGCATGTGAATTGTTCATCTCATCCCTAAGTTTTGTGTACCACTTTCAATATTGGCAAAGACAGCTCTCAAAGATGGCTGTAACTTAAGCCACAATACCAAGTTGTTGTACAGTGGCTGTCAGACAGCAATAGCACAAGTGAATAGATCTATGATTTAAGTAAAAGAAAGAGAAACAAGATTCCGGAAATCATCTAGACACCTGTCTGGAGACTGCTTTTGACCAGAGACAGTGTAATACTACACAGTTTCCCTCTGGGACATATATCAATATTATGGTTTTTCTCTAAGGTTTTTGAAAGTAAAAACCAGTATGATTAAATACAAGTCAGCTCAGGAAGAGAAGGGTCTTACCAGTCTATATATGCTCTTCTTAACCTCATCATCACTTTGGATTTGAGATTCTTCTCTACAAGTCTTCCCTACCCTTCTTCCAGTCCCTTCTGCACCTTCAGTTCTGCTGAGGACAAACTGTATGTAGCAAGTGATCAATGTCATCCTGAACAAACAGCATTATATGATGGGCAGTAACTCACTTCCTCAGAATAAGGCCGTTAAAACCTCCATTTGCCTCCCGTGCTTTCTGGTGCAGCTCTGCAAGTCAGCCTTGGGATTAAGGGAGGCTGGAAATGATTTCATGGGATGCAAGCTTGACAAAAAGCATCACAATGGATGCTGTCAGTGAATCAACTGAGTTGGCTGGCTACTTAGTACTGCCAGGGTTTAAGAAAGGGGGACACAGATAGCATCATATATATGAAGGCTATGTATGCCTCTATAAATGAAGGGCTACACCTCAGTTTCTCCCCTGGAAAGCAGTCCTACAGAAGCTGTGGATCTCGGTTGATCATGTATGGAGTATCTTGGTTGATTGGGTATAGAGAAGGAAACTTTAAGGTCTGCGGAGCCACGACAAGACTCTGCTCGGCTCACCTGATCTCTCATCTCTAATGATGGATAACTGACCAATTTTCCTAGCTAAGTTTCAACTGTGGCCTCATCTCTTGTAGGCCTCCCATGATTGAGTATGAGGAGAGTGCTCTGGTAGACCTGTTATTGAGGAAGGCAGAGAGGAAAGGCTTTGTATGTTGGCTAATTGGTCTCACCCAAAAGACTAGTAACTTGTTTCCCACTAATAATTTGACACTTAGAGCAAGATGCTCATGGAGAAGCTTGGCTCCTACCCTTCTACAGAAGCAGGGAGACACAGATACTATCCTCCCTCGTGATGATGTGCCAAAGGGGAGAAGAATAGAGTTGAAGATACTGATTGCAGAACTCACCCACTTCTTAATTCCACACAGAAGCTGCAGTCTTTTACACTTTGTAATGACTGCCTTTAGGATGTGATACCAAGTTGGGGTTTGGTAGAAGGCTTAATTTTCCTGTAATTCAGTGTTTGTTTGTGTTAATGAATAATTATGTTTAGAGCATTTTCACCCTCAAGGCCTTATGAAACAAATAATATTAAAGCCAAAGAGTGCTTTTGGAGTTGGGGGCTATTAACATTGCTTCATGTCTTAGACACATCAAACGCATCTTAAAATATAAAAAAGTTTTATAGTGCCAACTAAACCACCCCATAATAATAGTTCTGGCATCCACTCTCAAACAAATTAAATATTTAACTATGACTTTACCACTAAATGAAAATGTAACTAGAAATTTATGTGAATCAAAGTCCTAAAGAGATACTTGGCACATGTGTTTTATGCATGGTATTTTTTTAGATCCAGATACTGCTGGTTATAAAAGAAATTTTCCTTGCTTGCCATTGGTAAAATTGACTTTCTGTGAAAGAAATTTATGTAAAGTTTTATTATACTGACAGAGAATTCATGGAGGTTTCATGTTTAGTTTATAAGCTGCCTGTGTAGATGTAGGTCATTTGATCACTACTAAAGCAAATCAGAGAGCCTCTCTGGCAACTTCTATAAGGCATCAACAAGGCTCCAAATGTCACAGGGGGTTGTTCCCTGGGCCCCTGTTTTTAAATATACCGTAAGGGCTATGACTTAGTTTCTGATGTCCGGAAGAATCAGAGACTTCTAGTGTGCACGTTCCATTTTATCCACTCTTCAATTTTTACAGCTCTTTAAAAAAAGTTTTTCTAATTACATAGGAATGATTTTTCAGTGGATAGTTAAGTAGTCTATGGTTGGCTTGATTCTGCCAATGTCATTTTGTGCTGGCAGCCCAGTCACAGACATTCTCAGATTCTGGGATCCAGGTCTCATCCTCAGAACCATCAGAAAATTAGAGCAGCTAAAAAAAGTCATGCCAGCTAATGTTCCTCGGTTTCAGTGTTAACTTTTTAGGTTTTTATTACTTCAGAACATTCAAATGTGCATAATGGTAGAAATAATAAAAAGTGTTGTCCTGTTAATGACCAATTTTAAGCTCAATTTGTTTCATCTACATTTTTTTGTATGACATTAAATTCAGGAACAATTTATAATGAATCAATAAATAATATATTAACTCAATAATTACAACTTTTAAAATACATTTTCTTAAGTGTTGAAGTAGAGATTTTTCCTTTTTAAAAAATTAAAAATATATTTTCTCATACAATAAATTCTGGGTATGGTTTCTCCCCCTGCCCCATAACTCCTCCCAGATCCTCTTTCCTACCCACCCATCTAAACCCATACCCCTTCTTCCTCTCTCTTTCTCATTAGAATATAAACAAGCATCTAAAAATAAAATAAAATAAATCTAGAAAAGTACAAAACAAACATAAAAACAAAAGCTAAAGGAGAAGTGCAAGGAACACATAGAGATTCAAACACACACACACACACACACACACACACACACACACACACACACACATTTGCACACATAAAAATCCCCTGGAACATGGCACTCAGCCAGCTGCCATACCCCAAGGAAAGTGACCTTGCTGCCCTCAGTGTTCATCAACTGCCCATAGCTCTCATCCTAGGGCGGGGACCTAAGAACCTTTTCCAAATCCACTCTAAAATTTTGAGTTGCTCACTAGCCGTGTTGTATTCAGAAGACTGTTTCTCAGAGATGTTCTCCCCATCATCCAGCTCTTTCAGTATTTCAGGGGCCCCTCTCATACAATGTCCTTGGGTGCTGGAAGGTTGATATAGATGGTTCTTTTATAGCAGAATATGCACACTCATTTATTTTCAGCACATTGGCCAGATATCAATCTCTGCATTAACCACTACCAACTGTGAAAAATAGCTTCTCTGACCAAGGGTGAAAGCAGCATAAATCTAAGTTTATAAATATAAATATTTAGAAGGCAACTTGAAAGCATGACTATTTAGCTAAACACTACCAGTAGGTTCTTCCTAATGTTCACAACCTCCCCAGACATGGGTATTTGATTAGGTTTACTAGCAGAAACTCGGTCCTAGGGGCTTTGTCCCAGGATTGCTTCTTGCTGGTGATGTTCCTTCTCATGTTTGTCATTGTTGTATTCCTGATTCTTCTAACAGGTTATGATTGGGCAAAGAAAGACCTTTTTGCTTGTAGTCTGTTATGATTGATACCTGGGTTTTAGCTCACCCTACTGGGCAAATTTCCTACAGATAAACATGAAGATGAACTTTCATGAAATAATGCTGTTTAGATGAATTAATGATCTTCCTGATTTGATTCTAATAATTTTAAGAGTTAAGATAGTTGATAGATCCAGGCAGTGGTGGCACACACCTTTAATGCCAGCACTTGGGAGGCAGAGGCAGGTGGAATTCTGAGTCTGAGGCCAGCCAGGGCTACACAGAGAAACCCTGTCTGGAAAATAACAAACAAACAAAAAGATAGTTGATAGAAAGTTTAAGGTTAGAATAAAAAGTATAATATGCTTCTTCTGACAAAATAACAAAGGCTGAGTGAAAAGTATGACAATGAGCTTTCACGCACCACAAGCACACCAATTGCACTTGGAAGAAAAACAAATTAATGATCAAGAAAAGCCTTCATTTTAGGTCAGGCCCAAGAATGAGACCACAGCTGTTCAGCATGATAAGTAAGGTCATGAATATGAAATAATATTGCTCTGAACTTATAATGAGCTCATGGAGTGAAAGATTGAAAAACTGCTCTGAGCATATGACCAACAATCCTGCTGCAACTCCCTCTTCTGTAGCATTTTGCCTGTGAGGTAATTCTTTTGCTTACATAGAGAACCTTATCTTATGGGGATATAAAAGGACTAAAGGAAAAATAAAGCTTTTGGAGTTTTTCTCCATCCACCAACTATGTGTATATATGTATATAATATATAAAGTGGTTAGAGCTTGCTCATTAGAGCTTTCCTCTATCCATCAACCGTGTAACCATGTATATATGTGCATGTGTAAGATGGTTGGAGCTTGCTTTATTTCATCCTCTCTCTCTCTCTCTCTCTCTCTCTCTCTGTGTGTGTGTGTGTGTGTGTGTGTAATTTTTTCCCTTCCTTCTTTTCTCTAATTGAAGAGCACCATAAGTCACAGCCCAGCTAGCCACTATCAGTGGCAGCTTCCTCTGGCTTCTATTAGCAGCAGTTTAAGCCAGTTGCCACCAGCACTGGTCTCCTTCTCTTTCTCTTTTTAGTTGCTACCACCAGTAAAGGCTTACACCCTGGTGCAATCTACACCAGCTTCCTCCTCCTTTTCCTTTCCTTTTAACTACCTGACAGTAAGTAAACCCTATCAGTAGGGTCGAGGGGTAATCTCAGTTGCTATCAGAACCTATTCCAATCACTGACTCCATACTTGCTGCCTTCCTCAGTTTACCCTGTGGTGTCAAAGCTGACATAAAAATCCATTCTGTGGAGTAGGCCTCAAAGATAATCAGAACCTGATTGGTTCCCCCTAAAACCATCATGCCACTATTGCAGTTGGCAGATCTTGTTTAGCAGATGCTATTATCGTAAGGTCCAGCACTGAGAAAGATCACTGATGTCTTTTCTCCCCTATACCACATTGCATGCCACAATCTAGCACCATGAAAGCTAGCCAGAAGGCAGAGAGTTTCTTATTGATTTCAAGATTTGAGCTTCCTATGTCATGATTGTCACTCATGGTGGGCAACCAGGAGCAATAGCAATGGCCTATATTTATCTTTGGGAACCTCTGGGACTTCCAATAACCCACAGACAGAAATCCTATCAGTGACACTAAGATTTTCATTAATAACACATATTGTTTTCTGGGAGGAGCTATGCCCTTGACCTTAAGTGAGATTGCAAGGTAGTAGGTTTCCATATGGCTTTTTTACACATCCTTCATTTGGGTTAATCCCTCCTCTGTTCTCCTTCATCTCCATCCCTTCATCCCACTGTGTGCTTGAACCGTTCTCTCTCTCCTCCCAGGATCCACCGTTTCTACTCCTATTTCATGCACATTTTACTGTCTCAAGTACCTAATTCATTCATCCCTAACTGTGTGTTTCTAGCTTCGTGACTTCTAGATGTACTTTGAGTTCATCACTCAAACCCCAAGTTCATCACACAAAGCCAAGGTCTACATATGAGAGATAGACAAGTATTTGTCTTTCTAGATCCAGGCGATGACAACCAATGTAACTTTTTCAGTTCCATCCAATTTGCCTGAAAAAGTAATGATTTTACATTTTTTACAGCTCCATAATATTCCATTTATACATGCACCACATTTTCATAATATTCCATTTATACATGCACCACATTTTCATTATGCATTCATTGCGTAGTAGATATCTACGTTAATTCTATTTCCTAGCTATAGTGAATAGAGCAGAAATAAACAGGAAAAGTGTCTCTATAGTAAGACTTAAAGTCCTTTTGGAATATGGCTAGGATGTGGTAGTCCTGAGACATAAGGTAGTTCATTTACAAGTTATGTTGAGAAACTCTAAACTATATATTACATTTTAAATATATAAATCATTCAGTCTTAAAATTAGAAGATATACTCAGAAATTTTGCTGCTAATCTTACTCCTTCCACCTCTTACACTTAACATGTGTGCATGTTCTTAATTGACTTTTTCAATGTTTATTTCTGTAAATATAAGAATGTCAGTTAACAAAGCTTCCATTTTATAGGCTATTTTATGGACTTTCAAGTCTTATTATTTAAGAACTACATTTTGTAAGGACTTGGGTAATGATTCACTGGATAGATCTGGAACAGTAAGTTGAAAACCTTCAGAGTGAGACTCCCTTTGTAAATCCCATTAAGAGCATCAAGTACTCTTTGAAGTTAAAATATCAACATTAAAAGGAATTTTGAGGGCTGGTGAGATGGCTCAGCAGGTAAGAGCACCTGACTGCTCTTCCAAAGGTGATGAGTTCAAATCCCAGCAACCACATGGTGGCTTACAACCACCCATAATGAGATCTGATGCCCTCCTCTGGTGTGTCTGAAGTCAGCTATAGTGTACTTATGAATAATAATAAATGAATCCTTGGACCGAGAGAGCAGGGACTGAGCAAGTGGGACTGACCAGAGTGAGTGGGGCCGGCCGGAGCGAGCAGAGCCAAATGGGGATGGCCGGAGCGAGCAGGGATGGCCAGAGCGAGCGGGGCTGGCCGGAGCGAGCGGGGCCGACTGGAGTGAGCGGGGGGGGGGGCAGACCAGAGCAAGCAGGGTTGACCGGAATGAGGAAAAAAAAAAGGAATTTTGGTAAAAGTGACTTAACATCATGAACAACTTTGAAAGGTCTGATGACTTCATTTCAAGAAGTTACCCTGCTTGTGGCCCAATGATAGAAAAACCTGGAATTACTTGTGGAACATGTAGCAATGACTGTAGGTAAAAACTTTAGTGGTTGGAGAGTCGCTTCTTGTGAACACAGACACACAGATACACACACACACACACACACATACACACATAGAGGCATACACAGACACACACACAGACACACAGATACACACAGATGCACACGTACATACACACACACAGATACACACACACACACACACACACATACACACATAGAGGCATACACAGACACACACACAGACACACAGATACACACAGATGAACACACACATACAGACACACAGACATACACAGACACTGAGACACACAAACATACACACAAATGGACACACACAGACATACAGAAGACACAGACATATAGACACAGACACAGATGCACACAGACACATGGACATACACACACACACAAAAAAAAACAGACCCACAGACACAGAAACAGATGGGCACACACACACACACACACACACACACACACACACACACACACACACACACACTCACACACAGTTTTTATTAATTCTTCTCCAAGCAGAGATGCTGGAGCTGCTGCTGAAATGTCAAGAGTCACATTATGATACAAGCTTTAGTTAGTGAAGCATCAGAGTCTAAGGGGACTAAGTTTATTTTTATGGCTCCGTAATGATGAAAATACCGTTGACTAGCTTGTATGTGACAGCAAAGTTTTCCATGAAGAGAGAAGTTAATCGATTTTGACAACTTCAGTGCTGTCTTTCTTCCAACAATTAACAAAACCACTTCTGTCTTTCTCTTCCACAGTCATCACGACCAGCAATTAACCCTGAAGGAAGATGTCCACCAGCAAAACTTTAGCCCTTTTTGCAATAAGTTATTTTTAATTAGGGTATGTTTGTTTCTTACTAAAATAATTACACAGTAGTCGACAGTATAATGAAATTTAAAATTTTTATATTGAACTGGAAACCACACACACACACACACAAAATCCTGTGAGTCACTTCACTACAATAGTGCATTTATTACAGTGGCCTGAACCCAAACCCATTATATCTCCTACATGTATGTATGTATGTGCAAGTTAAATATATATATAGCCAGGCGGTGATGGCACATGCCTTTAATCCCGGCACTCAGGAGACAGAGGCAGGCAGATTTCTGAGTTCGAGGCCAGCCTGGTCTACAAAGTGAGTTCCAGGACAGCCAGGGCTATACAGAGAAACCCTGTCTCAAAAAACCAATATATATATATACACACATACATATATTACACTTATATTCTATATATGTTCATTATACTGTATATATTATATGTGCATGCACACATATACACAAAGTGTTTGATTCTGTGTTCTAACAATATTATTAAAGTGTTTTCTACTACAGAATGAAAATCTTAGTTGGCATGGAATTATATAATTCAAAGTCCATATGTTTTATTCTTTTCACAGTGCTGAATTTCCCACACATAGTTACATAGCAAATTAGAAAGACAAATTTAAAACAAAACTTAAACTAAACAAACAAATCTTCCAGAAAAGAGATATGGCAGTAACATGGCCTAAAAATCTAGGCTACACACATCAAAGAGCTATTGTTCTTTGAACTATCATAAGAGGGAGTGTGTCTCCTGATCTGCCACAGGAGGCATGTATAAAGTTTGGCTCAATGAATCGGCAATGCACACGAGCTGTGTAGTATAACACCAAATTAAAATATAGACTTGCAGCAACAGATAATCTGATGCTTGACACCAGGGCAAACGTGCTGGTTTCCAAAACTAGCTTCTGAACTTAGGGAGCCTCTCAAAGGGCTTACTCTAAACTTTTTTCAATGTAACAATGTCATGAATAGAATTACAGATTCAATATCTTATTCTTGTGCCAACAAAACACACACACACACACACATATATATATATATATATATATACACACACAAACATACACACACACATATTTCTTCATTGCTGTAGGTCTCCAAGACACAGAGTCAAAGCTAGATGCTGTGGTGCTGTTGCAGAAAAGACCAAGAAGAAAAGAGGTAGAGAATGCCAAGCAAATGTCTTCCAGCATCATGTTGGAGGACTTGCTTGGGGGAGGGAGCAGCATAGGCTAGATCTCATTGTTATCAGGCCAAGGTTAGACACATGGCATATTTATGAAACTGGAACCATTTATTTAAAGCCTCCTGAAGGAATGTTAAATAACTATCATCTTGTCACAGAAATTCGTTTCTGCCTTATACCTATGCCGGGCATGAGCCACTAGCGTCAAACATACAGAATTGCAGCTTCAGGATCATCTATGATGCTCACAGGACATAAAGGCCATTGCTTATCTGGATGGAATAGAAGATAGTTCTATATGTTTGCTCCTGATTACCAAATACTGAGGGTTTAGTCTCTGTGTCACTACATGTCCATATTCACACTCAGACTTGGCAGGTTGGCTCCATCAAATTCTGTTATGAATAACTTAGTCCTGCGCTGCTCTTCCTGTTTGACTTACAAGATCACATGGCATAAGACCCCAAAGCTCAAGTAATATTCTTTCCTTGATAGATTTTTAAAAAAAAATTTAAGTAAATACATAGTCTTACATAGTACGAGGATCTGAGCTAACAGTGTTGTATGAGCACGCTTTTCTCTTCCTATCAGCTGTCAGCTCCTCCCACAGCATGCTGTGATCAGGATTTAGAGAAGCTGCACGATATCTGAAAAGAAGCTGAACCAGACCTATAAACTATGGCCAATAATCATACAGTTTTCATGTCCATACATTCCCTGGGTAGAAATAAGCTGAAGCTAGCTCTTATCTCTCAGGAATAATTCTCCTTGGATCTAGTACTAAATATTAAAAAGTTTCCCCGGCTGATGCTCAGGGTCCAAGCTAATCCACCAGGAAAGCGTTGACCTGGAATGTCTTTCTACTTCTCCCAAGGTTTATCTCCATTGTTCTTTCTACTACTATCCCATAAAACCCTGCCTCATCTTTCTCCCTTTCCTCTTGGATCTCAATACTAAGGGTGGAGGCCCAGATGCGGTGGCATGATAGCCCTGTTCTCACGTAACGACAATAGCTGTCTTTGGAGTACAGAGGAAGCCCCACATGGGTGAAGTCCCAAGTCAATGTGTATTGTTTGACAAGGCTCTGCCATGTCAGGCACCCATATGAGTGACAAAGCATCTGTGGAAGCAGGGGAGAAGCCAAGCGATCGGGAGAGCAGGTTCCTGCAAACCACAAGGCTAAATATCAGCCAGCTATGAGAGGATAAAGATGGCAGGAAGAGATGGGCAGGGAGTCGGAAAGATGCTGTAACTGATACCTTACTGAAACTCAAGTGGAGGGTGAAGAGCTCTCCTCAGAACCTCTTACTTATTTGATAATGCATTTGGGGATTAGAAGATGGGTTCAGTGGAGCTTGGAAGACAGATGATAAACTGGAAATGCAAATTACTTCATTGGGTTTCATTGCTCTGATTTCTGTTTTCTTTAAAGCACCAGGCTGAGGCTGGTACTTTATGAACATGTATCCTACTTGTGACTGTACCTTTTTGTCTCATAATCCTGGATGATTTCCCTATATGTCCTCATAAACTGTTTGACATTCATAAAGATTTGAATTATGGAAGATTTTTCAGAAAATCCATACTTGATTATAACAACTGAGATAAAACATGAAAACTCTTCTGGGTGTAGTAGTACACACCAGTAGTCCTAAGACTTACTAAGAAGCTAAGGCAAGGCAGTCATGGGTTTGAGGCCATCCTAGCTAGGAAGTCCAAGGCCGGCCTGTGCTATAAAGTGAGACCTATCTTGGAGAGAGGGAAGGGAAACTTTTTTGTTTTTTTAATCAACATGCATATACAGAAAGATCTAAGGCATTCACAAATCTAATAGAATTGTCCTCAATATTCCTCCCAAGTCTGTTTCTTAATTTTATTACTGAGACTGAGAGCTCACAACAGGAAGCCCTGACTGGATCTAATTTGTTCTTTTATTCCTGTTTTCTTTTTTATTAGATATTTTCTTCATTTACTTTTCAAATATTATCCCCTTTCCTGGTTTCCCCCTTCAAAAACCCCCAACCCCCTGCCCCCTCCCTCAGCTCCCCAACCCACCCACTCCTGCTTCCCTATCCTGGCATTCTCCTACACTGGGGCATAGAGTCTTCACAGGACCAGGGGCCTCTTCTCCCATTGATGATAGACTAGGCCATCCTCTGCTACACATGCAGCTAAAGCCATGAGTCCCAGTATATGTTTTCTTTGGTTGGTGGTTTAGTCCCTGGGAGCTCTGGGGGTAATGGCTAGTTCATATTGTTGTTCCTCCTATGGGATTACAAACTCCTTCAGCTCCTTGGGTCCTTTCTCTAGCTCCTCCATTGGGGACCCCAAGCTTAGTCCAAGGAATGGCTGTGAGCATCCACCTCTGTATTTGTCAGGCACTGGCGGAGCCTCTCAGGAGATAGCTATATCAGGCTCCTGTCAGCAAGCTCTTGTTGGCTTTTCTTTGAAGAGGAACTCCAGCTCCTTGACGTTCTGCTTAGAAAATGCTATGGTTTGATTTTGTGTGTTTTGTGATTTTAGCTTTTGAAACTGTAATTCACAATACTTTAACCCCCCCATGTTGAATGCATCTTTGACCCCTGGTTTATTTATTAAAGTGTTGTTGGTGCCATGGTATTGGCAAATTCCAAATTCAGTGTGCTTTGCTTGCAGAACAAAGGAAACACCACCATCAGGGATTCTGCTTTGCAGGAACCAAGGATCCAACAAGAGAGAAATGGTGGCAATCTTACTGAGTATAAGTAGTACTATCTTCCTAACGGCATATGCTTAGCTTTGCTTGTTTTTGCAATGTAATTGCTCAGCATATATTATAAATTTTACTTTCTGCTCATTTTCTTGAGATACCCTTTGAATGAAAAAAATCTTTTTAAAAATATTTTTAGGTAGTTTTAGAATGTCAGTTTGATACGGTATCATCTATTCTGCCTCTATTATTCAATGGAAAGTTTATATATAATATAAATATACAATATAAACATATATTGCTGATATGCATGGGAAACTCAGCAGACTTACTAGAGGAAACAATGCTTGAAATGCGTTTCTTTGTGATTTTCATTTCATTTTCAAGGACGAGAAGTAACTCAGACACGGGCACAGAACTATCACCTGATCTTGGCATGATAAGGCAGAGTGAGGCAGGTCTGTGATTTTATCTTAGCAGCAGCTATTGCTGACATTAGACAATGTAACACACATGTAAAGGAAAATGTCTGCAGCCACATAATAAGCTGTTAGTACAAAGTATCTAGCCTTTGTTCTGGCCAACTATATAGGATGGTTGTGCCACTTGGTTTAGGACTCAAAGATAAGGAAAAGCAGATACAAAGATGCTAGCAAGCCATGGTTACATGGGTAACTAATTACCAGAAATATTTTATGAAGTCTCTTTATAAGTCTTCTGGAAAAGATTTTAAGTTTCTTTCTTTAAAAGAAAACCCTAAACATGCTTATGCCCTGGTGTAACTATTTCTAACTATAGAAGTACTTTAGAATTTCTGACTAGAAAGAAAGACTTCAAAACCTTCATGTTGTATGTGGTAAGCTTTCAAATTTGCTGTTCTTGTTTGAGAAAGAGTGTCACTCTGTAGTCACAGTTGGCCTGGAACTCTTGCTCTCTCACATCTGGCTCCCAGATTCTGGGATTATAGGCGTGTGCTACCATGAATAGCTTTGATTATTTATTCATTACTTGGATCAAAGATTAAACACTGTCTCTTCTAGTTTTTTTTTTTTTTTTTTTCTGGTTCTCAATTTATGGGTGCTAATGTTAATACTTGACTCATGAGTCAGAACTGGTCTTTCCAAACCCTAAGACTTCAGCTGTACAGAAGTTAGGAAGCCATATCCCCTCTTTACACTGCTTTGTCACAATCCAAAATCAAGCTTAGATGTGCTGGCTGTGCGTGATAGATAGTTTGTATCAACTTGACGCAAGCTAGTGTCACTTTGGAATAGAAAACTCTAAAATTGAGAAAATGCCTCCATCAGACCAGCCTTTAGGCAGCCTGTCTTGCATTTTCTTAATTGATGACTGCTGTGGGCAATCCAACTCATTTTAGGCAGTACCACCTCTGAGCTAATGATACTGAATGCTGTAAGAAAATAGGCTGAGCAAGCCATGAGGATCAAACCACTGAGCAACACTCCTCCATGTCCTCTGCATCAGCTCCTGTTTCCAGGTTCCTACCTTGAATTAATGCCCTGATTTCCCTAGATGATGTAAAAGGAAACAAACCCCATCCCCCCACGTTGCTTTTGGTCATGGTGTTTTACCAAAGCAATAGACACGCTAAAACATTGATCCTGACCATATTCAAGTCTGAAACTATAGGCAATAATTATTAATTCTTAACTGACATTATGGAAATCTCCACTACATAAGAACCATATGAACAATGTCTGTGATCTGTACTGGTTTCTTGTGATTATAATGAAGTTGAAAAAGGGCAAATTTCTTAGAGAAATTTCTTAGGCCTGGCAAGTGGTATGCCTACCTCTGAATAAGACCCAATAACTATGGTGGGATAACCTGGGCTAAATCTACAGAACGCACATGGTAGAGGGAGACAACTGATCCCTACAAGATGTCCTCTGACATGGATGTGCATGTCAACACACACAAGCAATTTTTAAGTTTCTAAGGTTCTGTTTTTATTGTTTTCAATTTGTGTGTTTATGGTGTGTATGGTGTGTGTATATGTGTGTGTGTGTGTGTGTGTGGGTGTGGGTGTGTGTGAGGGTTTATGTGGGCATCCATGTCTGTACATATGTATAGAAGCTAAAGAAGGGTATTGGGAACGCATAGCATATTAATTTTCTCCAGAAAGCGTCCCTGGTGTTCAAATGGAGGTCCTCAAGTTGCATAAGAGACACTGTTAGCCATCAAATCGTCTTCCTTGCCCAACGTTTTGTTTCGTTTTGTTTCTTATTTAATTGTGCTTCATGTTTATTTCACCAAATGTTTCCCACGTGCTCATTTGCTGGAGGTACTTATCCGGACTTGGCTTCCTAGTATGCATAAGAAGTCACGACATTGACTCATGTGTGTTAATTCAGTGCAGATTTGGTAACCCGGTGATATTCTATGTGAGGGCTAGTTTTTGAATAGCCTTCATTGAGTTTATATTTGGTCCAAAATGCCCCATGCCAAGCTGGTGCTTGAAATGCAAAAACATGGAATTAAAAAGACAAAGATACCAAGCAGCTCTGACCTGCACCTTTTGGTTTGAAATCCTCCTTCTTCCAATCCAGAAGGAAGGCACCCTCTGCGTAGTTCAGCTTGGAGAGTTACTACTGTGCACAAATCTGTTGATGGGGATGAATTCAACCAGATCTCATGTTTTATTCTACTGGCATGTATGGAAAGATGCGTGTTTCACTGGCTTCACATAGGATTGCACATGCTGATCCTGTTAAAGCCACCCTGGACTGACCTTGAACTCAAGGGAAGGCATCAAAATGAATGCTGCTCTCCCTAAGAGTACACAGCATGTGACAATTCCCTTTGTCAGTGGTTGCCTTCCCTTTCTCCTCACTCAATCAGTCTTTCATGTCAAAATGAGTTTTTGATGATAGAAGCTGAATTAATGAGGAAGTTACTTTTTAAAAAAAAAAGAAGGAAACTGGAAAAACCCCAACAAGGATTCTTCTACTCCCAAGCTCATCAGCAATTCAAATTAATCCTCCCAAGTCTGTAACTCTCAGGCTCCCTTCTGTTTGAGACACAACCTTTAATGTTGTGTTAATGTTAGCTAAACTTCAGGGGAAATGGTTGCAATTGATTACAAAAAGAGAAACCAATGAAGATTATCACAAAGTTTGGGATTCAGGCCCAGGTAAGCGGAGATGGAAGGGGTTGAATAGGATGACACAGTGAAATCCACAGCGCTAAAACCATTTCATGCAAAAACTAACACCTCGCACGCTAGATAGGGCACAGCATCTGGATCTCATACCCATTTGGCAGTGTGCACTGCACACTGGGCATCCCTTTCAATACAGCCAGTTACTGCCTTATGCTGCCAGAAGGATTTGCTATGCCAGGCCAAAGGCTTCAAAGGGTCTTGTTCCTTCTTCATTCTGGGGACCAGAGAAAAAGGGTGTGGACTATGGAAATCTTTGGTGGCTAAAGATCACAGGCTTCTCCACGCTTCATTTCTCACAGGAAGAATTTCTAAAGTCACAACACTCCCATGCTAAAAGGCAGACTCCTGTCATCCCAGGAAGGTCAGGAGAATCACATATTTGAGGGACATCTAGGGATACAGAGGTGGCTGACCCCTCAAAACCAGAAACAAGAGGAAAAGAAGAAAGCTTAAACACTCACTGAACTCTGTGTTCAATAGTAGCTATCATTTTGATCATTTAGGGTGACCTGAACATTTTTTGTTTCACATTTTTTTGTTTTGTTTGTTTGTTTGTTTTTTTAGAGCTTTATTGTAGAAAGACAGAGAGAAAGAGAGAAGAAAGAGAAAAGCCGACCATGGCCATGGGGAGAGAAGGAGAGAAAGGAGGGGGAAAAGGAGAGCTAGAGATGAGAGTATAAGAGTAAGAAAGGTGAGAGCTTAAGAGCTTGCTTTACTTTTAAAATATATTTTTACCATATTTTGAAATTATAAAAGACAAAATATCCTTTGTGATACTCTTTAAAAGACTTATTTTATTTTTGTGGTATGTGTGTGTGTGTGTGTGTGTGTGTGTGTGTGTGAGTATATACTCAAATGTACATCTGTACTTGAATGTACATCTGTGCAGTCCAGAAGACAGTATCAAATCTCCTGGTGCTGGACTTGAAAATGGTTCTGAGCTAGACACATGGGTGGGAGATCAAAGTTTGGTTCTCTGATGATCAGCAAGTGCTCTTAATTATTGGCCATCTCTTCAACCCCAACAGAGCATATCATTTTATAAACTATGGTGTATAACCAATCTTTCAGCCCTGAAATCAGTTTAATAAGCTATCATTAGTATCTTTTTAATGGAATAAAGTAAAATTATCAAAGGCATTATGTGCATTTCAGACAGTTGTTTCAGTGTGTAAATGTGGAGGGAAATATTCATTAAGTTGTGACATCAAATGCTTTCATTGCTAATAATCACAGTAAAACAACCAATGAAAACTGCTACTTTAGACAACTGTATGCTTAGTATCTAGAGACCAGCTTTGGCACAGGGCCGTAGCAGGGGAAAAGAAACAGAACAAGACCACAAATGAGCTGGCTTGGGACTGGAATTGGAAGTATCTGAGCTACTTTCTGGGCTCTTTAAGAAATCTAATTAGGATGTAGTAGAGAACTCTCCAACGAGAATTCTTCACATTACCCTTTCCTCAAGGCCAGAGGCCGGAACCTACCTATTGTTTTTATCAATATGTTTATTACATATTGACCATATCCTTGTATATTTTCATATACGCACATAGCCTGCATTTATCTCTTCTGCTCTATTCTCCCTATTCCACATACTCTTACTGGTTCTAGTAATTACTATTGAATTTTCAGGTCAACATCTTTATTTATTTATTTATTTATTTATTTATTTATTTATTTATTTTGGTTTTTCGAGACAGAGTTTCTCTGTATAGCCCTGGCTGTCCTGGAACTCACTTTGTAGACCAGGCTGGCCTCGAACTCAGAAATCCGCCTGCCTCTGCCTCCCAAGTGCTGGGATTAAAGGTGTGCGCCACCATGCCCGGCTTTATTTATTTATTTTAACACTCCGAATTTTATTCCCCTGCTCGCCCACCTTCCAACTGTTCCACATCCCATACCTCCTCCCTGCCCCCTGTCTCCATGAGAATGCCCCCACCATCTCCCCTACCCCACCAGATCTCTAAACTTCCTGGGGCCTCCAGTCTCTTGAGGGTTAAGTACATCTCTGACTGAACCCAGACCGAGCAATCCTCTGTTGTATATGTATTGGAGGCCTCATATCAGTTGGTGTATGCTTCCTGGTTGGTGATCCAGTGTCTGAGAGATCTTGGGGGACCAGGTTAATTGAGACTGCTGGTCCTCCTACAGGGTTGCCCTCCTCCTCAGCTTCTTCCAGCTTTTCCCTAATTCAACCGCAGGGATCAGCAGCTTCTGTCCATTGGTTGGGTGCAAATATCTGCATCTGACTCTTTCAGCTGCCTGTTGGGTCTTTCAGAGGGCAGTCACTATAGATCCCTTTTTGTGAGCACTCCATAGCCTCAGTCATAGTGTCAGGCCTTGGGGCCTCCCCTTGAGCTGGATCCCAATTTGGGCCTGTCGCTGGACCTTCTTTTCCTCAGGCTCTTCTCCATTTACATCCCTGTAGTTCTTTCAGACAGGAACAATTATGGGTCAGAGTTTTGACTGTGGGATGGCAACCCTCTCCCTCACTTGATGTCCTGTCTTCATTCTGGAGGTGCGCTCTATAAGTTCCCTCTCCCTACTGTCAGACATTTCATCTAAGATTACCTTTGAATCCTAAGAGTCTCTTACCTCCCAGGTCTCTGGTACATTCTGGAGGGTCCCCCAACCTCCTACCTCCAGAGGTTGCCTATTTCCATCTTTCTGCTGACCCTCAGGGCTTCAGTCCTTTTCCCTTACCCAATATCAGATCTGGCTCCTCTCCCTCCCGCCCCCACCTCCCCTGTCTCCTTTCCCTCCCAGAGAGCTCCCTGCCCTTGTGATTGTTTTCTTCTCCCTCCCAAGTGGGACTGAGGTGTCCTCACATGTGCACTTCAGCTTATTGACCTCTTTGAGTTCTGTGGACTGTATCTTGGGTATTCTGTACTTTTGGGGGCTAATATCCATTTATTAGTGAGTACATACCATGCTTGTCCTTTTGGGTCTGAATTACCTCACTCAGTTCCAGCATTTTCTAGTTCCATCCATTTTCTTGTAAAACTCAAGATGCCCTTGTTCTTAGTAGCTGAGTGGTATTCCATTGTGGAAATGAACCACATTTTCTGTATCCATTCTTCTGTGGGACGTTTTCAGGTTTTGGCTATGAGAAATAAGGCCACTATGAAAATAGTGGAACACATGTCCCTGTGGCATGGTGGGGCATTTTTTGGGTATATTCCCAAGAGTGGTATTGATGGGTTTTCAGGTAGATCTATTTCCAATTTTCTGAGGAACCTCCAGATTGATTTCCAGAATGGTTGTACCAGTTTGCAATTTCACCAGCAATGGAGGAGTGCTCTTCTTTCTCTACATCCTCACCAACACCTGTTGTCACCTGAGGTTTTCATCTTAGCCATTCTAATTGGTGTAAGGATAGTTTTGATTTGCATTTCTCTGATTACTAAGGACTTTGAACATTTCTTTAGGTGCTTCTTAGCCATTTGCGATTCCTCAGTTGTGAATTCTCGGTTTAGTTCTATACTCCATTTTTTTGATTGGGTTGTTTGTTTTTTTGGTGGTTAGCTTCTTGAGTTCTTTATATATTTTGGATATTAGCCCTCTATTGGATGTGGGGTTAGTGAATAGTTTTTTCTAATCTGTAGGTTGCCTATTTGTCTTATTGACTATGTTCTTTGCCTTACAGCTTTCCAGTTTCATGAGGTCCCACTTATCAATTTTTGATCTTAGCGCATGTGCCATTGGAGTTCTGTTTAAGAAATTCCCCCTCCCCATGCAAATGAGTCCAAGGCCTCTTTCCCACTTCTACATATGAGAGAGATCATGTGGTGTTGGTCTTTCTGTGTCTGGCATATTTTATTTAAAATTATGTCTTCTGATTCAATCCATTTCCTGCAAACAATAGGATTTTTCTTGATGATTTAATTCTCTGTTGTGTACACAAACCATTCTCTTTAGCCATGTATCACCAGCAGATGGGCTGATTTCACTTCTTAGCTGCCATTATGAGTGGTACCACAATAAACAGGGAACTCAACTATCTCTTTTAAAGGCCGAGTTCATGTCTTTTGTTTTATGATAGCAGTTTTAATTGTTCACTTAACACTATGTCATTTCTCCCAGGAAGAGAACCTCAAGATATTATCTAGATTAGATAATCTAATAATGGCCTGGGGGCATGTCTATGAGAAATTAATTATAGGATGTGGGGCCACCAAAACCACCATTAATGTGGCCACCATCTCTGGGTTTGGGTCCTGAACTGTATTAGAGTGGAAAGAGTAAGATAAGCAGGAGGAGCATGTGCACTTTCTGCTCTTGTCTGCAGATGTGATTAGCTACATCAAGTTCTAGCCTTGACTTTCCCACAATGATGGACTACAAACTGGAATTGCAAGTTCGAAAACCCTTTGTCCCCTAAATTATTTTTTTCATGAGATATCCAATAACAGAAACAAAGATATGTAATACAGAAACCCTAGTGCATGTATCTATTTTAATAAGTGGATAGCTGTGTGGTTATCTCATTTTCAGTTCTTTAAGGAACTACCATCCTTTTGTCCATAACGATTTTACTCATGCACCCTCCCATCACATGAAAGTCTCTTTCCCCCTTCACAACAATAGTTTGCTTGTTGTTCCTGATTGCTAAAGGTATTCTGAGATGATATGATAGTTCACTGAAGTTTTCATTTTTGTTTCCTTGATGCCCAGACCAGAAGGATGATCTCAAGTGATCAAAGTGAGCACATGGGTAAGTGGTACAGTTACAAGGTAGTGGGACACTGTCTCAAATCAGAATCCATTAAAAACTTCTCCAGAGAGAACTTTCATACTGTGGTAGGATTTACAGTCACGACTGATACATTAGCAGCACTATTAAGTAGGCTGCACTTGTAACGTGCTCCATAACAACTGATCCATGCATAATTTTGCAACTTCCTCAAATATCAAATAGTCTTAAGTAGAAGCCAGGGTGGAGAAAAGCCACACGGACACTAGAGGAAGCATCTCCAGCGTAAACATATGAAGCAGCAGAAGAAACACATCCAGAAATTGCTTTATCCTTTTGTTCTCTAACACAAAAATGAAAGTCGTTTTAAGGGCTTCCAAAAGTTAAGTCAGCGTTTTATAGACCACAGCAAAGATGAACATTATCACATTGTCTCAGCTAATCATTCCTAGGTCTCTCTATAATTGAGTGTCATTAACTTGAAGGCCTTGAGAACCAGGCTGATCTCGGTCCATAGAAGTGAACATGTCTTACAAAGCATCTTCCGACATACTGCAGGAGGACTTTTCTTTGTGCCATTGAAGAAAACAGTAAATTCTATAATTTATCTACTGATTAAGTGACATTCTGTTCCTTGGGCTCCTGGTTTGTGGTATGATTCACAGAGCAAGGAAGAATTACTATAAAACCACCAACCAAAATGCATAGGCATGTTCTCATTTGGAAAAACAAACTGCAGATTTCCTGAGGGTAAAGAGTGTGTGTGTGTGTATGTGTATGTGTGTGTGTGTGTGTGTGTGTGTGTGTGTGTGTGTGTGTGTGGTGTGTGTGTGTGGTGTGTGTGTGTGGTGTGTGTGTGTGTGTGTGTTAAACACTTTGTCTGAGTTGAACATAGAGATAATAAGAGACTCTTGAATTGGTAGCTATTTTTCTGTTCAACATATACCAAATCTTTAATCTTCTCAAAAATTCTGTAGGATTTTCTTTTTAAAGATAGCTACATTTTGCAAACAGAAAAGGTAGAGAAACGGATATCTCACAGTTTAGAGGCAGCTGAGAATTTACACCAGTGACTTAGCTGCAGTGCCTCCTTCCCTCTTTCTTCCTAGTAAATTGTTGTTGGAAGGAAAGGGAACCACAAGAATGTCACCAGAGGCACAGAAATAATTATCAACACGTGAGTAAAGGGAAGCAATACACTCTTTTAGGTCAGTTAGCTTTTTGTTACTGAGATAATAAACATGCAGAGAGAAAATGTCCATTTGGCCCTATGATCATTCAGTTCTGTTGCCTTGGGTCTGTTGGGAGGCACCACATCATGGAAAACTATGAAGGTGGATAAGACTGGTCAACTCATAGCTTGGATGTGAAGAGAGGAAGAGGGAGAGAGTTAGCCCTGTGATTCAAAGACTTCCCAACATACATCATATTATAAAGGTTCAGTCACTCCCATGTAAAGCAACTCTGAGGAATGAATCTATGACACATGGGTCATTAGAAGATGTTTAAAGTCCAACCTAATAGAGCATTGTCCTATCTCTCTCTCTCATGAGAGTCACCAGGACTGGTAGATTGTGATGTTTTAGCTTATGGACTATAATACCTCATAACACGTTCTTACATAAATTAGAAAGTTATTTTATTATGACATACGGCATGAAATCTTCTTTGCTTTAATCACACAGCTAGTTTCACAGACTCTGATTGTAGGTTTTATTAGCACGTTATGTTATATGCTGGGGTAAACTACCTATGGCCTACCCATGAACAGGGTTCCCCAGAAGGTGGGCTGGAGCTGAAAGAGACTAGACGGGGGAGAGAAAGCAGACACCAAATCATTCTGTTCAAAGCATCTTAAAGTTTATTTAGATTCTTAGGTTATATGAGGTTGGACCCAACCCCCCAGCCAGTCCGTGCAGGCGCCTGGATTCAGTTGGCAGGTGCCTGGATGCAGCCCGAAGTCCCATGTACTGTGGATTATCTCAGCAGGTAGCAGGATCTGGTCTAAGTGCAGTTGACACAACAAAAGGAGCCAGCCTTAGCTGGAGAGCTAGGCTGTAGGTGGTCTGCTACAGCCTGAAGCAGGCTGATGGGGGGTACAGTTTCTCCCTAAGTATATAATAATAAATAGATGGACTTGGACATAAAATTTATTTATGCTCCATAGTCCTGCCTGGGAGTTATGGTGGCTGGTAGCCTCGCCTGTCTTAGCAAAATTCTCAGATTTTCCTGAACTATTCATTTCCGTCAAGGAGAATACATGCAGCTTGTTTGTGTATATTTTGCACAAACATGGCTCTGTGGTGTATTATTAACAAGCCACGGCCTCTTGGCATGTACCTCTGTCTTAGAATAATATAGTTCCGAAATCTGATTACCTGTCATTGGCTGACCGGCCCTCAAAGCACGCCTTGTTCCCAACTCAGACCAAGGTCACAAATATATATTAAATATGCTTCTTCATAATGATGGAATTTAGCCAGCTGCACTTGTTGGAGGTGAGCTGCATGCTTGTTGAAAACAGGCTGTGAGGCACTGACTGACCTGCTCAAGAAACAAAGCCAAGATAGTTGAAAAAACAACAGGATAAAAGCTTTTGGAGGGAGGACCAGGTACTCTATTCAGTTGCAAATTAGCAATGACCAAGCTTAGGAGTGGGGAGATGGCTTTGAGAATTAACAGTGAGACTGAATTCTCTGGAATGGGGTTGTGCTCCAAGTTAGCTCTTATGGCCAAAAAAGGATTTTTAGCCATCTTCAGGGTAGGAATCATACTTACTAGAAGATTCAGGATCTGTGTCCACTTGGTGAACCAGTCTTTCAGGCAGCCATCACGCTCCGTCTTCTTTTTGTGAGAATAGGCAGACAGAACCTCTTCCCCAGATTAGTACAGGATCTGGACCATTCCATTTATTAGTTATAATACGAGGCCTATGGTTTAAACAGCAGTTGCTGAAGAGGACTTGCCTGAGACAGGTACAGGCAAGTAAACAAAAGTTGTTGATTCACTCCGGGACTGACCGGTTTTAGAGATAGAAAAGGTATGCAAAGAGAGTAATGGGCCATTTGGCCTGGCCTCGGCTGACTCAGGAAAACCCCCTGCAGGATAGTTGCTACCTGGGGGCTCTTGCTGATGTTTGAACTAGCCAATCATGTGAAACCGAGCCAATTCTCCGATCCCCTACCCCAATTTTCCCAACCCCCCACCCCAGTCACTATATAAACTCCTAGTTTGCGAGCCTCGTGGTCGACTCTTCTACCTCTTGCATGGGGAGTGTTTCGGCCCTCGGAGCTCCCTGAAATAAACACCTCGTGTACATTGCATCAAGACGGTCTTTCGTGATTCTTTGGGTGCGTGAACTCCCAAGTGGGAGGTCCTCTCCGTGGACCTTACATTTAATGGGTCCCATAATTTCACCATGGCATAAGAACTAGAAGTAACTGGATGCCAGTGGCAATCCACTTCAGACTGACACTTAACATCAGTTTGCAAAAAATTTAGAACAAGCAAGACAAAAGCAAGATGTGCCTTTGGTGACCTTGGGGGATATAACTGCCCCTGTTTTGTTTTTAAAAGCCAATTTTTCAGAGTGCAATGAGCAAGTTCAACAATTCCTTATGGTTATAAGGAATTCCAGTTTTATGTTTGATACCAAATTCCTTACAAAAAGAAATAAAATTGTTGCCAGTATAAGATGGCCCATTGTCTGTCTTAATGAGTTTAGGCAATCCCATAGCATTAAAGGCTTGTAAACAATGATCAATTACATTTCTAGAGGCTTCTCCCGTATGTAGAAAAGCAAAAAGAAATCCTGAACAAGTGTCTATACAAACATGTATATATTTTAATTTTCCAAATTCGGCATAATGAGTCACGTCCATTTGCCAGATCTGATTTGGCATAAGGCCTCGTGGATAAACTCCTAAATGCAGAACTGGAGATAATGTAATACATTTAGGACATTGTTTCACAATCATTCTTGCCTGTTCTTTAGTAATCTTATGCCGTAGCCTTAAGGAATGGCTAGAGAGATGAAATTTATCATGATCATGTCTACCCAATGCAACAGGATCTGAAATTAAGGCCTCTCCTATTAGAGCTCTGTCTATGCAACCATTGCCTGCAGCTAAAGGTCCAGGAAGAGCGGAATGAGCCCAAATATGACCGATATAGAACGGATGTTTTTGAGCAGTTGTGAAAACAGTGATCCTGCTGGCGTATTAAAGTTAAACATACCACAAGTCTCCAGTAAGGGAGTTGATTGCGCAACATATAAACCATCAGTAGAAATATTAAAAGCATCATTTACAGACTGAAAAACATTTAATACTGCAGTCAGCTCTGCTAACTGAGCTGAGAGGCCAGGAGTCTCTATGACTACCTGTTGATCATTCATAAGATATCCAGCCCGCCCTTTAGAGGAGCCATCAGTAAAAATCAAAAGAGCATTATGCAAAGGCTATAAAGAGGTCATATTAGGAAATATCACCTCATATACATTTAGAAATTTTATCAACCTATCCTGAGGATAGTGATTATCTATAGTTCCTATAAATCCTATTTGAGCAAGCAGCCAATCTGTACTGTGCTGCTTCAGCCAAGTATCCTGTTCTACACTGTAAGGCTGGACAATGATGTCTGGCTCTTTGCCAAAATAAGTTAGTGCCTGCTTCCTTCCAAGTATAAATCATAGGGCATTGCTGTCTCACAGGCTGAATGGCTTGTGCCACAAAATTTTGACATAAGCTAGGACTATCATCCATGCCCTGTGGGAGAACTGTCCATTGATATCTCTTCATAGGTTCTTTAAATTTTATGGAAGGAATACTAAAAGCAAATCTTTCACAATCCTCAGGATGCAAAGTAATAGTAAAGAAACAATCTTTCAGATCTACCACAATTTTATAATATCCTTTAGGAATGGCTACAGGAGACAGAAGCCCAGGTTGTAAAGTACCCATAGGCACCATGGTTTCATTAACCTTTCTTAAATCTTGTAACAGTCTCCATTTACCAGATTTTTT
This sequence comes from Mus minutoides, assembly GCA_902729485.2. NCBI lineage: Eukaryota > Metazoa > Chordata > Mammalia > Rodentia > Muridae > Mus > Mus minutoides. The sequence continues at coordinate 84,741 of LR751489.1, forward strand.
CTTAATAACAAAGATGGGGGTATTCCAAGGAGACTGAGATTCTACTAAATGTCCCACCTCTAGTTGCTCCTGCACTAGCGAAGAGGCAGCCTCTATTTTCTCTTTGGGTAAAGACCACTGATCAACCCATACTGGAGTATCATTATGCCACTGAATTTTATCAGCATGAGATGCAGGCAAGATAGTGGCCATTACTGAAAATATCCTAAACCTCTTGTGCTAGAGTGAGGTTTGGGACCTTTAAAGGTCTTAATACCTTGTCTTTTCTTTCTTAGTCCATGACCAGGCAAAAATCCTTGTCTGAGCATCTGCTTAGTCACTGCCTCATTAGGACTGCACATTATGACACCCATGTGGGACAAGAGATCTCTTCCCCATAGGGTAACAGGCGAACTTGGCCAAGTTAAAGGCCAATCTTGTCCTCTAATAATTGTAACATCAGCTCCAGTATCTATTAATCCTTCAAAGCTTTTTCCTTCAATTGTCAATTTAAGGTTAGGTCTCTGACTAGTAATAGATTGAATCCAATACACACCAGAGGAACCAAAGCCACCTTGTCCTCTCTCATTCTTAACAAATCTGGACAGTAGCGGATGTGAAGGAACTAAGACAAGTTCAGAAATTCTTTCATTAGCAGGTATCATTATAACACCATGAGGGGAAGCAGCCATGATCTTAATTTCTCCCTCATAATCATTATTTATAACACCTGGATAAATCTGCAGACTTTTAACAATAGAACTACTTCATCCTAAAAGCAATCTACAAGTTTCTGCAGGTAGAGGTCTGAAAACTCCTGTAGGCAGAGTTCGAATTTCCATTTCTGGGGTTAATACTGTGTGGGTGGTGGAACAGAGGTCCAATCCTGCACTTCCTGGGGTTGCCCTGACAAGTTCAAATACGGATTTCTTTGGCTGGGCGGCAGCTTCATGGCCCCATAAGCCACTTGCTGTGGATAAATCGGGGCTTGGGACAGGTCCTCTCTCTTGTTTCCCTGCAATGGATGACCCTGAAGGTCTGTCCTAGACTTACATTCACAAAATTCTGATAAAGCTCATCAGGACCCTGCCTAATGCTGGTTAAACTTCCACCAAGGTCCCTTTTAGTTGGTAACTGTTTCCAAGCATGGCGAGTGGCTAAAGCAACCTGAGCATAGACTCCAACAGGAAAACCAATCTGATTAGCATTGTTTTCATATTGGCCTTCTCCTAAAAGAATATCTGAATCCCACTCTGGATTACTTGTCTGAGCATTTAAAACAGCAGTTTTCTTACTGGCATCTCTCCATTCAGAATTACAAAGTAAGAAATCTCCTCCTTACAGAGTAGCTTTACATAGTGTCCTCCAGTCCTGAGGGGTTAAATGAGACTCCATGACAGTATCCAATAACGCTTGTGTAAAGGGAGCAGTGGGGCCATATTGTGTAACAGCTGTTTTTAACTCCTTTATCACTTTGAAATCCAAAGTCTAGTATTGTCTAATTCTATTATTTTGTTTTATTTTTTCAATCACATCTTTTATGAGCACCCAGAGGCAAAGGGTGAAATTATCTGCCTGGGTGTCTTTCAAAGCTTCTCCAACTCTCTCCCAGGTTCTCTTATCTAAAATTTCTTCTTCTCTGAACCATGGGCAGCAAGAATCTATCTTATCTGAAAAATTTTCTAACAATTGTTCTGCAAACCCTACTCCTTTCGCCTGAAGCAGCTCTTGAAGGCTGCAGAACATTGCCTGTTTAGAATTTTCTAGTCCCATAACCGCTGACAACCCCTAAGTGGAATCAGCGCCATGTCAGCACTGTTCCAACTTAGCCTGTATCCTATCGCACCTCTAGCAACACTTTAAAAATTGAAGTTTAAAAACCAGCGCTGGCGTAATTACCTGTTGCTCCTGTGCCTGATACGATCCTCTTGTTCTTCCCTTCTCGTGGAGCTCCACATAAGACAGCGCTCCCTCCCTCAGGTTACTTCGCCGTTTCCAGGTCCCACGTTCGTGGCGCCAAGCGTTATACGCTTTCCTTTTAAAATTGATGCTCACACCTTTGAAGGAAGAGAGTCTCAAACTTCTTTGGGATCTATATGGTAACAAGAACAGGCTTACACTAAATAAGTTTTCAACAAACAGGTAAATTGAATATTATTTTCAAGCACTGTTTGGTAAGCATTGATAAAAGAAGAACATACTAATAATCGATATCTATCTATCATCTATCTATTATCTATGTATCATCTATCATCTATCTATCATCTATCTATCATCTATCATCTATCATCTATGTATCATCTATCATCTATCTATCATCTATCTATCATCTATGTATCATCTATCATCTATCTATCATCTATCTATCATCTATCTATCATCTATCTATCATCTATCTATCTATCTATCTATCTATCTATCTATTATCTATCTATCTATCTCTCTATCATCTATCTATCTATCCTCTATCTATCTATCTCTCTATCATCTATCTATCTATCTATCTATCCTCTATCTATCTATCATCTATCTATCTATCTATCTATCATCTATCTATCTATCTATCTATCTATCTATCTACCATCTATCTATCTCTCTATCATCTATCTATCTACCATCTATCTATCTCTCTATCATCTGTCTATCTATCTATCTATCTATCTATCTATCTATCTATCAGACTATTCAAGAGCCTCTAATACTAGTTTGTTGTGGTTTTGTTTTAAAAATTTCCCCTCTTAATTCTGAGAATTTCATATATATATATATACACAATGAAATATAATCACACCTACCCCAAACTTCTCCCCCTCTAACTTCATATTTTCCAAAACATGACCTTTCTCAACTTTATGCTGTTAAGAAATAATCCATTAAGTGCAATTAGAGCTGCCCATAAGCATATGAATACAGACCATCCATTGGAGAATGGAAAATGTTCCAGCTTCCAAGTCCTCAGTCAGGGGTTCCCCTCTCCCTCAGCAACTGCCTACTACTGTGAAGAGAGTCTCAGCATGCACAGGACCCTTTGCACAGCAGTTTCCTCAGAACTGAAGCATCCACTTCAGCAGGGAGGGGAAGGCTCAGGAGACACACCAAAGATCACCTGTTAGGAAAGTGAAGACTTGGAACATTTTAAAAATTAAGTTTATTTTTTTCCTGCAATATATTCTGATTATAAGCTTTCCCCTTCTCCAACTCCTCACCCCTCCATACTCATCCATGTTCTTCTTTCTCTTAATAACAACAATAATAATAATAATTGACAGTGTCAGGGATAGGTATAACAGAGCAAGCCTCAAATCTAATTTTTAAAAAGTGGTTGATTATTCCCATAACACATACGCCAGTATTGTACCGGTAGACATATGTTTTCAGGCAAATTGCTATTGTGGTTCTCAGAGTTTGTATCTGGGTAGCGCTGGTGATCATTTTTCTCTTTCAGCAGTGTACATAATACTTTCCAGTACTGTGGATGCTAGTCAGTAAGGGGGAAACTTATTTATGAACACCAGCACAATTTCTCCAAGTTCAATAACCTAAGTAAGTGATAACCCCAACAATAGAGTTTTATCACCAGGTAAGCACTGGCACTAAGTAAGTGATAACCCCAACAATAGAGTCTTATCATCAGGTAAGCACTGGCACTAAGTAAGTGATAACCCCAACAATAGAGTCTTATCACCAGGTAAGCACTGGCACTAAGTAAGTGATAACCCCAACAATAGAGTCTTATCACCAGGTAAGCACTGGCACTAGTGGGTAATATTGGAGGGGTTTACTGAAACTTTTGGACCAGTCACTCAAAAATATGTAATCCATTCTTGGTACTGGGGGGGGGGTGTTATTTGATGACATATGATGTCTAGTTGGAGCATTACTTTTCTTATTATAAGGTAACTCTATTTAAATTCCTTTTGATATGAGTGTGTTTTGGGAAGGTTCTACAGTAGTGGGTTTCCATGTAGCTTTTTAAAGGGGCTTTAGTGTTAGTTGCCCTCCCTATCTTCCTTACTCTATCCTCCCCTCCCCCTCCCAGTTAATCTTCCATTTCTGACTTCCTGTGTTCCTTTATAACCCTACATTTCCCTCCTCCCCCCACTCCTTAGTCCTTTAGCAACTACCTAGCTACTACAGATGCTCTGAATAAAACACATGTACCCAAAGACTACAAGCTAATATCCACATATAAACTAAAACATACAATGTTTCTCTTTCTGGATCTGGGTTTTCTCTGAGTGATTGTTTCAAGCTCCACCCACTTACCTGCAAATTTCATAATAATCTTCTTGTAACAGCTGAATAATACTTTGTTGTGTAAATGTTCTACATTTCCATTATCTAATCACCATTTGTTGGGCATTTCGGCTGTTTCTAATCTCTGCCTATTGCAAACAGAGTTGCAATAAACATAAATGGACAAGTATCTCTGTAGCAAGATACAGAGATTTTGGGGACTTATGCTCAGGAATTCGATATCTTGTGGTAGATATCTTCTCAGCTTCCTGAGGAAACTTTGCATTGATGTCATACTGGATGTAGTACCTTGTATTCCCATAAGACATGAATAAAATGTTCCTCTTTCTCCTCATCCTTGTCAGCATATGCTGTCATTTGTTTTAGCTATTCTGACTTGGGTGACATCTCTAAGTAGTTTTTATTTGCATTTTACTGATAGCTAAAAATGTTAAACATTTTTAAGTGTTTCTCAGTCTTTTCTGTGTCATCTTTTGAGAACTCTGTTTAGTTTTATACCCTGTTTATTAATGTTTATTCATTATTATTTATCACACTTAGTTTTCTGAGTTCTTTGTATATTCTAGAAATCAGTCATCTCTCAGAGATATAAATGGCAAAGATTTCTCTCCCATTCTGAGGGATGCCTCTTTGAAACTTGGAAAATTCTTGAGGACACCTCCCAGCTTTGTAGAGGAGTAAACAGATGCCTGGGCCAGAGACTCAGCAAAGCCTCAGAGAGAACATTCTTAGTCCTGTCAGGCTACTCAGAGTTCCCTGCTTGTAGCTTTCAAGCATCATTGCCCTTGTTGAGATGTGCTTCCAGGTGATACAGTTGCTTTCTGAGTTATCAATGTCCCTCTGAGTAAGCGCTCACTCACACTCCTGTTAGTAATTCAACACATTTCACTGGCTCACTAAACTGAACTTCAGTGCAATCATTGGTACAGTCATTACTTTGGTCTTTCATGGGTTCCTTCTCTGGGGCATTATCCTATTGAAGCGTCAGGTCTCACATAATAGCCTTGCCATGTTTCTTTTGTTCCATAAAGATATGGAACAAAACTCTTTCTCTCTCTCTCTCTCTCTCTCTCTCTCTCTCTCTCTCTCTCTATATATATATATATATATATATATATATATATAAAATTACTGAAATATATTATATATATAATATAATTACTGATATATATATATATATATATATATATATATATATATATATATATTTACTGAAAAACAACAAAACAAATCCAAGCATGGTAAGACTGCTCAGTATGAACCCTAATAGCTCAGCAGGATAACTTGATTCATTATCAAATACAAGATAAACTATACAATTTTCTCTCCCATCCTTCTGCTGTGCCCACAGGCCTGGGTCAGTCACACTCTGTGAGCACCTCTAGCATCAACCATTGAAATGGAAAGCAGACACCATATTAACTGATCATTATTTCACCTAAGTTTTTTTCTTTCCACTCAATCTATTTCTAGTAGTTATGGAAGCCAAGTGGTGCATTATTTATAGGTTATGAACCTTTTAAAACTATCTGCAGTTACAATTTAACTACTTTATATTAAGTAGATTTATGTCTGCTCATCTCGAGAGATGAAATAAAACGATAATGGAGTTATTGGTGTGTCCTCAAGAGATACCTAAAACGTTTTCTAGGAATTAAAGAAGAACTTTAGCTGCTAGGATATAAGGTGATGGTTGAAAGGAATGGATAATCTGAAGACACCAGCCAGCCACTCAGCAAGGTAGAGTAAATCAATCATAAGATTCATTACTTCCCACCCTTTCCCAACCTCTCTTTCCTTTAGTTCATGCTGATTCTTTTTTTTTTTCCCCATGATGATCCTTGCCAAACTAAACCACTCACTGCTTTCAGCATGCATCATGGTGCTCTGCTGTCCACGGCCCACACAAGAGCCTTCCTCCTTAAAGCACAGCTCCAATATGGCTCAAATAACCCTCTTTGCTGTATCACCTTTACCCTAAACCCAAGAGATTTTTGACTTAGCACTGGCTGGAGCACATCTTGTTTTATTTTATTATTGTCTCTGAGAAGCCTGTTTGTTTTCTTTTCTTTTTTTTTTTAATAATTCATTTACTTTTAGATTATGTGCATTGGTGTTTTGCCTACATGTATATCTGTGTGAGGGTGTTAGATACCCTGGAACTTGAGTTACAGACAGTTGTGAGCTGCCACGTGGGTGCTGGGAACTGTACCCAGGTCCTCCAGAAGGGCAGCTAGTGCTCTTAAATGCTGAACCATCTCTCCAACCCTGCCCATTTGGTTTCTAATGAGAGACAGAATGGGAGTGGTTCTGGACAGGAAAGAGAGGTAGGGAGGAACTGGAAGGTGTAGAGAGAGGGGAAACCATAATCTGGATATACTATATGAGGAAGAAAAAAAAACATTTCCAGTAAAAGATAAAAATAAAAATAACTCATGCTGACTCCTGCCAAGTTTCAAAGAAATAATCTATAGTATGTATGATTCAACATTTAGACACTTTCCCACTTCTAACAACAACCAAGTTATAGATTCAGGCATAATAATGTTCTCTATGGAGCTCAATACATTGTCATTAAAGTCTCACAGTTGAGTTTGACTTAAAGATACTTTAAAATATGATGTATACATAATAGACATATACATATTCATACAGACAGACACTTGGCTGTGTGGAACAGACCGTAGAACTTTTGGGTGAATGTTTACTGGTCACAGCATGACCCAGAGCATCCCAGATATACTTTTTTTTCCTCTTTTTCTTAACATGGCAATGAAGCTGGAGTGTGGTCTTTAGTCCCAGCCCTCAGCCAGGCAGATCTCTGTGAGTTTGAGGCCAGTGAGGTCTACAAAACAGTTGCAGGACATCCAGGGCTACACAGAGAAATCCTGTCTCAAAAATAAACAAAACAGAAAGCTGAGAAAGATATAATATTCTAAGACTTATAATGGAGGTGATATGGGCTAAGGCAATTATAGACTAGTTAATCTGTGCCTATAGTTTGACATAAAATTAAGCAAGCAAGAACATTTTAAGAGTTCTGGGCTGTTCTATTAAATGTGATTCTGGATCAGGGAGATGGCTCAGGGGCAAAAGATATTTTCAGCCAGGCCTGACCTCCTGAATTCTGTCCCTGGAATCCACACAGGAAGGAGAGTGATAGTTGTCCTGTGACCTGAAGACATGTGCTGTAGGAACAGACAAACACCAGAAATAAATGAGTGTAATGAAAAAATTCATGTGATTAAAATTCATTGAGAATATACCATATGCATGACATTTGAAGCAATAAATAAAATAAAGCAAACTTGATCTCTGATTCTATGGGATATCACCTAAATATTGATGGTAAGGGGTCCTGAGGAAAAGAATCACTAAGAGTCCTGAATAAGTCAAGTTATATGGAGCCTTTATTCACTGCCAGTGGGGCTGTCCTAGGAGGAGTGACAATTTGTTTGTTTGTTTATTTATTTATTTATCTATTGAAAATCCCAATTTATTCAGGTTTTAAAAGACAACCACATAAACTACAGAAATGCAACCCTGGATATCTGTGGCAAACAAGTATTATTTACTGATGCAGGGATGGTAAGTGATCAGACTATTCTCATAACCTGGAGGTCAGGGATATATTGTACAGAAAATTCTAGATTCTCTCTGTGGCCAGTGAGTTTCCTGCTGGTCTATGTGACTAGAGGCCAGTTTACACAGGATAGTTTTAACACTTAACATATTCTTAAGAATACTTCCACAAGATGGTGTAAGTATAATTCAGTAGCCCATTACAGTAGGAGGGAGATATGTTGGGAAAACTAGTGGTTTCTATAGAAAGGGTAACAGGATGTGAAAATAACTAAAACACAGTATAGACATATACGAAAGTATCAAAGGATGCAATAGTGTAAGCAGGCATTGTGAAAAGTGATACTGAAAGGATGAGGCCAAAACAAACAGGTTTTGAATATCTGTTATTTTGCATATTGGGAATTGGTTAGGAAATGTAAACATTAGAAAGAATCTCAATTAGACACTGAAAATAAATGCCCATGGATGCCCAGCCTAAGCAAAAATGCCAACTGTCACCAAGAGGATAAATTTGACATTTTTCATTCACTGCAGAGCATCTGAATTTTTACCAAAAATTCTAAAAGGTCTGCATATAAGTCAAATTTGACAGATGTTTACTCATAACAGTTAAATTGGGGTTTGTTTCCCCTATTGTAAACGTCATTTTTGCTATTTATTTGTTTTCTTTCTGTGACATACCAGGTTTAGTTAGGGTTGCCTACGTGAGCATGGTCGGGGATTATTTAGGCAACTAACACAAGGCTATGCCATTGGGAAGGGACAGCTTTTCCTCCCTGATGTATTCATTTTACATGTAAATATAGAAGCTAATGTTTCTGTTAAAAACACTAAGTATCTTCTTTCACATCGTGAATCACATATTTCCCTATTTTGGAAACAAATTAATACAAATTTCCATTACAAAGACAAAGAAAAAGGAATCAGAGGGATTAGTAAACTATCAGAACATTCCTAATAATGTATTCAACATAGAAAACCAATCTACAGTACAAACGGGAATTTTCTGCGGCACTGAAATTAAAGAGCTCCTTCTTCTAGTTTATTTCAATTTGAAACTCAGTAACACTCATTCTAACACAATACTGTTAAGATGTCAGGCTACAGAACCAAAGTAACATTGTATTCTTCTTTTGATCAGTCAACCAGAAGTTGGCACAATTGCTCTAAATGAAATGTTTGCAAAAAATGCATTGAATAATACCATTGTAGAAGATTTGGGCATGCCTTCCTGGGAAATATCAGAGCGAATTTCACCAATTACCCCACAGGGAGTGCAGAAGAGTGACGTATGCTATCCTGAGGTCCTTTGTCCTTGTCACTGAATGTCTCATTACAAGGTCAGAGAGCAGCTAACTCTAAGCATCCATGGCCAGAGTGTTGGAAGGAAATCTGGAATGTCTCTTCGTTATCACAGTAAGCAGAGCTCTCCACCAGGAAGAAGCAGCCGGGGCCACACTCCCTACAGAGCCAGACTCAGGCACCTTAAAAGTAAATACACACATACAGTTACTAGGAGGCTAAAAATGATAAAGCAAGAGGGGAAAGTTTTATCATCTCCTGTGAGGTTTCAGCCACCTCTCACTGCATACGACATGGTGGTCCCAGAAGAAGTAGCTGTCACTCAGTGACTTCGTAGCTATTGCAACAGTGAAGCAAAACATGTACATGCGTTTTCTGAAGGGGAGGTAAACAAACTTACCAGATTGCAAAAAGTATATCACATACAGTTGTGTACACTACACCAAACTAGATAAAGGCAATAAATGACTATATGCCAAACTTATATGGTTGCTACAGTTGATCTTTGAGCAACGGGAGGCACATTGGTCCCCTGTGCAACTGAAAATAAAAAATCCAGGCATGTTGGCTTCTGCACAATAACAGCAGGATATTTTTCAGGAGTAGTCTTACCTAAAGTCTTACCTTTAGTTAGAGAATACTCTCATTAGTTATAGGGTTTATTCCAGAACAGAATGTCCCAGTGCCAGCAGCAACCTCAGACACCCATGTTTATTACATCTCTGAGTCATACCAGGGACCAAGTATAGCTATTCATCTAGACCAGTAAAATTGGGCTGATTAAGTTCTGAGATGTTCATACAAAAATTATCACCAAATGACATAGTTCTCAGAATGTAGCCCATATTAAAAAAAAAAAAAAAAAACTATGAAAGTCTATTTAGGTTAGAGTTTCTGTCTAGGAGATTGGAACTTGCTTGTTCTTGACATGACTGGTTTCATGCATTCAAGATGACTTCTCTAGAGTCACATTTTAGTATGAACACATGCTTGTTTTTGTTTTTTGAAACAGGATGCCTCTGTGTAGCCCCATCATGGAACTCACTCTGTAGACCAGGCTGGCCTCAGGCTCATAGCAATCCCCCTGCTTTTGCTCCCAAGTTTCTGGAATTAAAGATGCGCACCACCACTGACCAGCTGAGGACTTGTTTCTTAAAAGCTACATACACGGGTGTACAACAATGTTCTCACTTGAGTGATAGTATATAAAAATTGACAAGATGCTAAAATAAGACACAAGTCGATGTTGCTGTTTTTTGTTATAGTTTTTCTGGTCATTAGGTGACACCTGAGGAAATTCTTATAGTGTGAAGGCTGGAGATACTTTTCATGTACTTGATAATGTTAAAAAGAAGTTTTGCCCATGTAAGAAGCAAAGCAACAAGCATAATAATTATTGTATCTGTTCATCTAGGATACCAAAGGGCAGGTTGGAATTGTAATAACACCTTAGTAGGAAAAGCTTTTAGGGGCATGGGTGTTGACACAGAGGAAAGGGGTCTGTGATACACAGAGGCTGAGCATCATTGAAACATTGTTAAAAGCATCACCAGTGTTAACGACCAGTTATTAAGCCTCGTTGTAAGGCCTCCTAATGTGTATTCCCCATGTATAAGTAAAGATGGTGTGGGATGGAGCAACTAGCTTCCTTAATTAACAGCTGTTAGATCTCCCCACTGCCTTTGCTGCCCTGAAGCCAAAGGGGATCTATCAAGCAGCCAGCCAGGCTGTTCTGAGGCTGCCAGAGCCTACAGGAAAATATGCAACAATCACAATCACAGCTGATTGCTCCAGCTCCTGAAGGCAAGACTGTTTCAAACAGTTTCCATCAACCATTTGACCATGACAATCCTCATTGAACTTCAGATGACCCTGCAAGCTTTCCTATGTAGGCCATAGGAGAGCACCTGCCATGGTGGCTTAGGGAAAGAGTTCCTGTGATTGCTCCAAACATAAACCACCATTTGCATAGGACTGTGATTGCTCCAAACACAAACCTTCACTTCCATATGATATATGATCAGAACGGGCCAAAACCTTCTCTAGCTACATCAGCAGGCAGTGGAGGATGGCTTAATGAGTCAGTTAGAGCCACTCCTTTGGCGTCTTTACTGGAAAGCAACATCAAGTCCTATAAATGGCTTCTCTGTGGTGGTTTTTTTTTTCCCTTGTTCTTTTGTTTTTCTTTTCCTTCTTCTGTGGTGAGGGATGAAGAAGTAGCAGAGACTGCACATCCAGTCAGTGGATGGAGCTGTAAAAGTGTCAAGGGAGCTAGCTGAGTCCTTCACAGCTGAGGGAGAAGCAGCCAAGTGATGTGAGAGAGAGAGAAGCAGGTGGAGCAGGGAACAGCAGAAGCAGAGAAGATAGAGTTGAGCTAAGTAGAATAAAATACTGCAAAGAGCCTGAGAAGTAAAACTGGCCAAACAGCCCATCGTGTCTATAAGACGTGACAATCCATTCCATTGGTTGGTATTACTCTTTCACTGGCCATGTTTCTGAAAATATAAATTCATTAAACTCTTTAGCTGATGTTCATCCCCACTCTGATTTTATGTATGATTTGTGCTCAAATTCTCACATCATAATGACAAAAAAATAGAGATGGTACCACACTCATCATTAGCAGGATGGAGAGAGTACCGCACTCATCATTACTAATATCCATTTTTATGGGTATTAATTCAAAGAAAAACAAAAGCTCTATTAATTCTGTGAAAGATTATTTCTAGGAAAGGGTAATTTTTAATCTCACTAGTTCTTATTGAATTGGTATTTATGCTATTCTGAGTAACTATGCACTAGCAATAATTATAGTAATACCTAATCCTGAAAAATAATTAATAGTTATCTTGCAGTTCAGGAAATTAAAGCTATTTAAAATTTTAAAGTCCTAATTTTAAATTCTAATTTTAATCTTGATATGTGTAATCATCACAGATAAGTTTGATATGGTAATAAATAAAATACTTGCAAATACAGTGTATTACATCAGGATAATCTTTGCTATGGGAAGCCAAACGAATAACATGGGCTTAAAAAAAAACAGCTCTTGGCCGGTTTTGTTTCCCACACAGAGAACTAGAAATGTCTATCAATCTGGGTCATTTTCTCAAAGGATGTGTAGCTGTGTATGGTGATTTATGAACCATATTAATTGACTATTAAATATATGTTAGCTTGAACTTAGTTATTATATGTAATTAACAGCATCTGACCTTTTGAGAACTCAGTATCAGACACTGTCTCTATAAATTGTACGTACTTCAAAGGGAGTGTCACTGCATACAGACAATTATAATTTTGAATTTGTCTCAGTGGGTTGCTAAAGCAAATTATTTCACAAAAAGGAACCCTTTGATGTTTCAGGGGTTGGGGGAAAGCACTCTGTAATTTTTCTTACTTTAAGATCAGCCACAAACAGTCACCCATCTTTAAGAAAAGCCTTCACAGAGAAATCCCCTGCATCCTTCTGGGGAGTCTCCTCTGCTAACATCAGCAAGGAGAGTCCTCAGTCCTCCACATATCTATGACTCCTTAGAATAACATAATATTCATTATAAGATAATTTGAGTTTGAGTTTCAGAAAAAGATATTTATTATAGATCATTTACACAATAAATTATACAGCAAAACAGTACAGATTTGAAAGTGCAAAGAAACAAATCAAGATTTTAAAAAAGAAAATCCCCCGTAGAGCTGGAGATATGGCTCAGTGGTAAGCCTGTGCTTACTGTATGTGAGGCCCTGGGTTCAGTCTTTAGCACGCACCCAAAAGGCTCTGCATTCTCGTATCTTTGTTAGTATCGTGATTATATTCTAAAGTACTATGAATACATCCTTTTTTATATTGTCTCTTCCAGCTAAAATGTTTCTGAACATCACCTTCCAGCCATCATGGAATGGGAATGGAATGAAGCACTGGAGGCGGCTCACATCTAGTCAGAGGACACACATCTGTTATTTTATGGTATAAGTGCAGGCATGCGTGGGACTTCTTAGTATTTAGTTTGTGATTGTCCTTAACAGACTTTTTCTTGACCATAGTACTGTTTTTTTTTTTTTTAAAAAAAAGCTACCCCTCACTGAAGTCACAGCGGAATTGCAGAGAAAAACAAAACAAAACAAAACAAAATAAGACAAAACAAAAACCATACAAGAGGAGGATGGGCTGCAAAGCTAAAACATGACACAAAACTGTGAGAGAAAACTGCACAGTAAAGCCGACATCAACAGCAGCATCCAAGCTGCACAGGACAGCCGACATCAGCAGTAGCATTTAAACTCCATGCTGCTTTGAACAGTCTTTCTTCTCAGCCTACTAGTCATTTGTGCTGTGACATTGTTAGACACATCCTAACATATGCAAATACGTATAGATGAGTGCATGGACATAGGTATGTGTGGTAGTTACTTTTCTCGTTGCTGAGATGAAATGCCTGCATAACACAGTCTAAGGTAAGCAGGGTTCAAATCCAGGGCATAGCTTTTATCTCAATGAAAAGCACAGTGCCAGGACTAGAGGCAGCTAGTCACATCACATCAGCAGCCCAGACGCTAGGCAAGTCCCACACCCCAGTGACCCACTTTCCACAGCAAGACTCACCTCCTAAAGGCTCTGCAACCTTCTTAAAGAGTGTCACTAGCTGGGGACCAAGTGTTCAAATACACAGGCTAGGGAGAAATTTTACCCCCCACCACATATCATTTCAAGTACATATTATAAAATTAATTGCACATATATTTACATTAATTTAAAGTACATACTGTATAATTAATTGCATGTATGTTTATATTAATTTAAAGTACATATTATATAATCATATTGTACAATTTATTGCACATATATTTACATTACTTTCAAGTATATACTATATAGTTAATTAAATGTGTTTGCTCCTAGGGATGATGTTTTTTCAAATTATTAAAATAGCTTATGTAAATAAATTCTGTTGACTCTCAGTGACACAATAATGACTGAATCTGATAGATGTGAATCTTACCTTTTGAATACAACTTACATATTTTAAAAAAGAAAGCTAAAGGAACACTTTGCCGTTAGGGATTTTGGGTTCTACCAAGGCAGTGGTTCTCAACCTTTCTGATGCTGTAAGCCTGTAATAAAGTTTCTCATGTTATGGTAACCCCCCAACCATAAAATTATTTTCATTGCTACTTCATAGCTGTAATTTTGCTACTGTTATGAATCAGTGTAAATATCTGATATGCAACCCCTGTGAAAGGGTCTCTTGATCCCCAAAGGAATCACAGCCCACATGTTGAGAACCACCATAAGGAAGGAAGCAGCCCGTAAAGGAAAAGGACTCATTGTATAGTTTGGTGTAGAGTGAGGTCTTAGCATGTGTGAGACCGCAAGTTCAACTCCAAGCTGCATACTACATCCAAAAGAGAGAGAGAGAGAGAGAGAGAGAGAGAGAGAGAGAGAGAGAGAGAGAGAGAGAGATGAAAAAGGAAGTAGAAATAGTAGCATTGGGAAGTAACATGTATTTCCAATAATGTTGTCAGAGAGTGCTCTGTGAAGAAATACGGCTTGGACATCAGTCTGAGGAAGATGGGGGCTTAGACTGAGCAAGTTTGGAAAGCAATTTGTTTCTTCTTTTTTTTTTAATTAGAAATTTTCTTTACTTACATTTCAAATGTTATCCTCTTCCCCGCTCCCCCCCAGTACCTCTATACCATCCCCCTCCCCCTGCTTCTATGAGGGTGTTCCCCCACCCACTCTCCCTCCCACTGCCGCCTTCCCCACACTCCCCCACACTAGGGCATTGAGCCTTCACAGGACCAAGGGCTTCTTCTCTCATTGATGCCAGATAAGGCCATCCTCTGCTACATTTGGAGCCATGAGTCCCTCCATGTGTACTCTTTGGTTGATGCTTTAGTCCTTGGGAGCACTAAGGAGGCTGATTGGTTCCTCCTATGGAGATGCAAACCTCTTCCACTCCTTCAGTTCTTCCCCTAACTCCTCCACTGGGGACCCTGTGCTCAGCCCAATGGATGGCTGTGAGCATCCGCCTCTGTATTTGTCAGACACTGGCAGAGCCTCTCAGGAGACAGCTATATCAGGCTCCTGTCAGCAAGCACTTGTTGGCATCCACAATAGTGTCTGAGTTTGGTGACTGTATATGGGATGGATCCCCAGGGGAGGCAGTCTCTGGATGGCCTTTCCTTCAGTCTCTGCTCCACACTTTGTCTCCATATTTCCTCTAGTGAGTATTTTGTTATCCCTTCTAAGAAGGTCTGAGGCATCTACACTTTGGTCTTCCTTCTTCTTGAACTTCATGTGGTCTGTGAGATGTATCTTGAGTATTCCTAGCCTTTGGGCTAATATCGACTTATCAGTGAATGCATACCATGTGTGTTCTTTTGTGAATGGGTTATCTCACTCAGGATGATATTTTCTAGTTCCATCCATTTGCCTAAGAATTTCATGAAGTCATTGTTTTTAGTAGCTGAGTAGAACTCCATTGTGTAAATGTACCACATTTTCTGACCAGGAAGGTGCAAAAACCTTTGTGGAGAAGCCTGACTGGTAGGTAAGCTTATGAAGAAGCCAGGAGACTGGCCTGTGAAAGAGCAAATCTGAAAGAGGTCAGGAGACGCTGCCCCTTGCAATGGAGCAGAGCGAACACAGGGCATCTGTAAGGGCATCAGAGAAAA
Source organism: Mus minutoides (assembly GCA_902729485.2). Taxonomy (NCBI): domain Eukaryota; kingdom Metazoa; phylum Chordata; class Mammalia; order Rodentia; family Muridae; genus Mus; species Mus minutoides. Next base: position 100,539 of record LR751489.1, read on the forward strand.
GGGGAGCTGATGAATGTGACGTAGGGCATTGTATGTATGCGACACAGGGCACTGAATCTGTTTTCAGGTTGGTTTTTTTTCCCTCTCTCTATCAAGTAAGAAGACATTTGTCTGTTAGATTTAGGGAGCTAAAACTTGATATGCTCATACAAAAATCACCCTGGATTTTGGATTCAAAACTCTCTGGCAAGAACAAGATCACTGACCAGCTAGGAAACAGGGCAACGATCTCCTCAGAGAAACGATAGTGTTTTGGGCCCAGTGACCACACTGAACATGAGGAAAAGCAGGCAGCACTTGCTTAAGCAATACAGCTAAGACAGGGAACCAAGACCAACCACAAGGAGTTGTGCCTAAATATCAGACAAACAGGGCCAGTTGTGATTCTCTGTTAATTGTCAGCTATGGGATTCCTCTGAGATCGTGAGAGATAGGATGTCAGGAATGGCATACCACATCTCCAGTAAGATTTTTGACCCACATTTTATGCCTTGTGCACCTCATGGTCCTAAGCAGATTGGAAGGGCTGCCTCCTTCTGTTAACCTTCCAGAAGCAGTTGGCAGTCTCTGAATTAGCAAGTTTGGAGGACATTGGCAGACATGTCACATGGCCTGAGAAAGAATGTAGAATAATTTTTAAAGGGTTTTGTTTGTTTGTTTGTTTGTTTTTAGTTTTTTTTAATCCACCACAATCCTAAGTGATGATGACCAGGGTAAATGTTCCTTAAAAACTAAAAACAGATCTACTATGGGTAGATACTTTATATCTTTCCAGGTTGCTTTCCAGAAGAACTCCAGGTCAACATATCACAGAGGTGCTTTGCCTATGAATGTTTATTGCTTCACCATTCACAATAGCTAAGTTAAAGAACCAACCTAGGTCTCCAGAGGAAGAATGTATAAGAAAATATATTGACTATATAAGTAATGGAAATGTTCCATCCAAAATTATATCATGTTTAAGAAAATGGATTTAACTGGAGATAGCCAATTAAAACAAATTAAGTCAACCTTAGAAAGATGAGTGTTGCTATCGCTGCTTGGTGGACCTCAGATTTTATAGGGAGAAATAAAGTCATGCGTGTTTCTAGGGTGAGATAGGGAAGGTGCAGGATGTGATGGGATTGTGCTCAGGGACATTATTTTTTTTATTATTAATCATTCCATTCGTTTACATCACAAATGATATCCCCCTTCCCAGTTACCCCTCTACAACACCCCATCCCACATCTATCCTCTTTGCCTCTATGAGGGTTTCCCCACCCACCCACCCTCCCATTCCTGCCCCACCACTCAGCATCCACCTATGCTGAGGCATCCTCTACAGGGCCAAGGGCCTCCCCTCCCATTGTTGTTAGGCCTTCTCTGCTACATTTGTATCTGGGTCCATGGATCCCTCCCTGTACACTCCTTGGTTGGTGGGCTCAAGGACATTAGATACTTGAATGGAATGTCCTTACAAAGCCTAGTGCCACATATAATCAATGCCTGGCAACTCAAAGGATAATGAAATGTATATTTCTGCACCACAGTTATATAAATGCCATATGTGGAAAATAGGGTGAGAACCTGACCCTGTGTCACCCTTTCCTTTGTCTACATTTTTGCTCAATTCTCCCCAGTGTTCGTTCCTCCTACAACCAATAAGCTCAGGAAAATCAGTACAGAGGATCTCAGGCAAGACTCTGAGGACTGGTCATTATAATAATCCCTGGGGAAGAGTCTAGTGAACCTTTAATCAGTGGTTAGGAAAACCATGATCCGAGAGAAGAGGCTGCTTTTCTTCCGTGTGATCTCAGATTATTAAAACTTGGTCTAATTTGTCTAACCAATGATTCATATGGAGGCAAAGATATGAACAAGAGCATCTTATTGTACACATCGGCTAAGTGAAACCCCAGGGACTATGGAGTCCTCAGCAGTGAGGGAGAACAGCAGTGCCCCTCTCTCTGACCTTCCTTTTACAAACACTTGTCCTAATTAAATATAGCACCACCTCACTGTGGGTAGTCATCCCAGCTTCTACACTGATATAGCCAGGATATGTTCAGTGAACAGCGACTATGTCCAAGGGCTGTTGCAAAAACCAGACATTCAACAATGAAGAAGTCCAACAGAGTTTATTTCCTGTGGCCTTTCATCTGGGACGGGTAGAACTATAATAAAAAGTTATTAATTATTAGGTTGATGCAAGAGTAATTGTGGTTTTGATATTGTTGGAATCTGATGTTTGATGTTGGAACACACTTTTTAAAAAAATATGGTTTGCATTGTTTGAATGTGAAATTTTCACTCTATGGTTTTTATCCAATGTGGTCTCACTTGCTGACCATTTCACATTTATTTTATGATATAGATCAAGGTTAGGAAAAAAGAAAATTTCAAGTGATTATCTTTTTTTTTAATGTCTTGAGTACATTTGTGATTTTTTTGTTGGACTGCATCTATTGCTGGCCTTGATCACATGACTTACAGGGCGCTGTTGGAAGTGCCTGAAGAGCCAATCTTATTGTGTGTATTTCACATAATAGCTCATGTTCATAGAAACAAACATTTAAAGCTTCTGAAATGTAGTAAAGTTATCAGATAAAGTTTCTGACAGTTTAAAAAAAAAAGACAACTAAAATGGTGGTTAGACGTCGAGTCTGAATAACTCCTCATATCTCTCCTGTGAGAGGAAATGATTGCAGTATGGTCCTTTCGCAAGTCACATTAAAACTCTGCCATCTTTGTGGTGGCTAGTAATTGTAACAGGCTGATGCCGCACAGCCTTATGCATACAAATGTCTCCTCGTTGGCAAATGGATATGGGCTTGCTACTGTCTGCTGCTGTGTGTGAGCAGATACACCTTGAGTCTTTCTTCACCCTGGGCAGGGACTTAACATCTTCCATGTCAAGCGATTGCCTTAATCAAATCCAAAATGAGTTGTTAAGTGGTAGAGACAAATACCCACAAGAAATTTTGCTTGGGCACTGCTAGTAAACATAGGGTGCAGCTGGGTCAAGACCCTGCAAAGGCCAGGCGGATGGCTCAGGGAGGGCAATCCGAGTTAAATGGCCAGAACGCAAGCAGAAAGCCAGCCATGGTAGTAAACCCCCATAGTGGCCGTGCTCCCGTGTTGAAACAGGCAGAGACAGAAGAGTCCTCCACAAGCCCCGCAAGCCAGCTCTCCTCCGGCCTGAAGAAGGAGGAGGGGCACCACCACCTCCTGGAGCTGCCTGCCCTTTGACCTCTACACAGTGGCAATCGTACATCCACACCCACACAAACTCGTAATAAATAAATAAAGTGTTCAACTAAAAATTGAAATGGAAGAAGGTTTGTGAAGAAGACAAGAACCTCGAGGAGACCGGCAGAGCATATGGGCCGGCTGTTGGAAGCGACAGCAACCAATGAAAAGCAATCCTGGAAACCGATAGTCTTACTGCCTGAGAACTAACTCACTAACGAATTTAGTGAGGACCTCATTTGGTATTTTCATCAAGTTGTAGAGGTGAAAAAAAAAAAAAAACTTAAGTAAGCAAGAGCCTTGCGAGATGACTAAAAATGAAAAATGAAAAAACAAAAACAAAAACATAATTTAGAGCTGCCATCTCGTCTTACTCAACAAGGAGAAATCATTTCACCGTGAGATCTCAATTTGAAGAAATAAAATGTAGAAACCAATGTAAGGACAACCTACATTGTCAGCTGTTGAACAGGGCAGGAACCGCCAACACACATCCTAAAGCCAAACTTGCACCAAAAAAATAAATGTTATGGTTACTGTTTGGTGTTCAGTCTACACCGTGGCTTCTGAATTCTGGCAACGCTATCACATTTGAGATGCATGATCAGAAAATTGATCAGCTGTACCAGAAACTGCATTGTCTGAAGCTAGGACCAATCAACTAAAAGGGCCCAGGTCACCATGACAACGCTCACCCACACATTTCAGTACCAAAAGCCTCAAAAGTCAGCCCACTGTACTCCTCAGCAGGTGAAGTTTTATATCACCTCTGGGAAAGGAGCACCCGTTCACCAAGCAGAGAAAGTATTTCACAGAGGAAATACTTCCACATTTCTGGAAGTGCCTTGAATTCCACAGCATGGAGGTGTATGCTATGGGATAAAACTAATTTATAAAGTGGATCGGCTCCTAAACATGGTAAAGAAGCCAAAATGTGCGGGCAGTGGTGGCACACGCCTTTAATCCCAGCACTCGGGAGGCAGAGGCAGGCGGATTTCTGAGTTCGAGGCCAGCCTGGTCTACAGAGTGAGTTCCAGGACAGCCAGGGCTACACAGAGAAACCCTGTCTCGACCCCCCCCCCCAAGAAGCCAAAATGTGAGAGATGAAGAGTCAGCTATTATTTCCTTGTTGTTTTTAACTGAGTAGTTATAAAATAGATGAATTCATAATGCTGACAGCCAATGCTGACTCTGAGCAAAGATTTAGTATACCTTAGCAATCTCAGATGAGTTTGTTTAGTTTAGGAGTCCGCATCTCAGAGAAGCCACACGAGATTTGTATGAAGCTATTTTCTTATTGCTTTAACAAGGAGCAGGGTTTTTTTTTTGTTTTTTGTTTTTGTTGTTGTTGTTTTGTTTTTCTAAATCAGATAGCTTAATTTGTGAAAGAACAAACTTGATATTATGCAGTGAAAAATATATTTACTCTTGAATTTAGAAACAATTGCTAACCTCTTCTATGCTAGAATCGAAAGTTTAGCTTTTGAATCGCTCATTTTTATGTTTCTAAGGAAAGGCTACTCCATCAATAAGCCTCCTTGCTTGTGCTGCCACCTAGTGGCCCAGATGGAAAATGTTAGCTAGTAATGACGGTTCTCTCAGGCAAATGTTTTGTCCTGAAACAGAAAATCACATTTCATAATTAATTGAATGTTAAGATCTATGTTTTTAAATGCAAGTATTGTATAGAACTAGTTAATAGTGAAAATTGAAATAATCAAGACTTTAATATCACCATGGTATGTTTCCACACACACACACATTTTGTACTATGTAAGAGGTTTTTTGCGTTGCACAAAGTTTCGTGTGCTCAATTTTAAGATTAAGCTCATTGTTCTATAACCATCCTTGCAGTCTCTTGCTGTACTTAGGCAAATTTTGCCTCCCGGTCCTTGAGGAGTTACTCTCCACATTTGTTAATACACACAAGGGTAAGTTTCATGGTTCTATGAACCACAACTTTCGCAGTTTAGCTATAAGTAACTTGAACAGCCAGGTGATTAGGGGCAGGCTTCCTGTGGGGAAGCTGCCTGGAGAGGAGCGCCAATCTGTCCTTAAGAGTAGCCCTGTCATCCAGAGAGTCAAAAACATGACTTCAACCAGGGTAGCACCATTTTAACTTATTTTTCTTGAGAACATGTGTAATAGATCCTGCTATTGAGACACCAATTAGTTAATTTTTTGCCATCTGAAAGAAGCCTATGATGTTGAAGACATGTGAGTCTCCATTCCTGCAGAGACAGTCCTTCCAACTCATAACAGCTTACCCTTGTGCAGCACAGAGAACACCCACAGCCTCCTTCTTCTACACCAGGTCAGGACCCAGCATGTCCACATGACTTACCACTATTTTTAGATATTTCTATAATGTCAGAATGCATTATGTTTTCCCTTGACTCTAAACAATAACTCCCCAGTTGCAGATCCTTGACGCTGTGTTTTAATGGGCTCACTGTTTATGATGGAGATATTTAGTGGTTATGTGATATCCACTAAGAGAAAAAAAAATCCTCACTAATTATCTGACAGCCAGAATGAGCAGTGACTTCCCGGACTTACGATACAGTCAATGACAAAATTCTAACCCACGAAACTAAGCAGAATCCCGAGATATTCCTTCAAGAGACATTTTAGAAAAGACACTGAGTATCTTATACTTTACCGTTCAGTATTCAATTTCAACAGGCAGTGTCTATCTTCGAAGGACTCCAGATGTATCAGCTAGATACGCTTTTAAAAAGTCAAGGGAGTGCAACATCACTTATGAATTTTGGAGTCTGATAATAGAGTATGTCAAGATATCTCCTCCAATGTTAAAGATAGACTATTGCTCTATCCTGAGTGAGATTTCTCTAAGGAACCATAGGGGCTTACATGGATCACCCAAGGCTCTGCAGCAGTGGCTTCCACCTCTGCTCAGTGCTGCTCTCCACAGTTTGTCCCAGATGAAAGGGAAAGCAAAACTGCACTCCTCTCTCCACACACCCTGCACACACAAAGCTCTTGCACATGGGTTTCTGTTCTCTGGGAATTTTCTTTTCAGGGAATTCATACACTCTACAGTGTCTACTTCATCTCTATCCCATCCCTCTGATCAGTCATTCTTCTAGTGCACACAAGGAATGATGTCAGCTGGGCTTATTGTGCTGCTCTAACCCGCTCTTCTCCACTAAGGTATCGATACAAGTGACTCTGCACACACGTGTATAAATGTTTTAAGCATTTAAAAGGTTCACAAAAATGTTTGCAGAATTGCCTCGAGACCGAGAAGATCTTTTTACTGCTTTCTACTTCTTTGATCTTTTTCTGAAGGGAAAAGTTATTACTCTTATAATCAGAAAAGCAATGTTAAACAAAGCAAATAAAACTGCCACATCTAAATAATAATGATACCATTAACTGCCGTCTGCAAATACAGAGTCTCCAACCTACATAAGATGGGGTTGTAGTACAGACACCATTTAAAGGAACTGAGAAACACACAAATCGCCCCAAGGCATTCCCAGAAGACAAGTAGGGTTAACTGTGTAGCCATGGAGATAGAGGGAAGGTTGGATGGAGAAGGCAGGGAGAGAGAGGAAAGATAGAGAGGGAAAAAGAAAGCAGCCTTTTCTTACAAAATCTGTCCAGGGTATTTGTATCGCAGTCTTCATTTGGTCAAATGAAAGAAAATCACCATAAAAGATCAACAAAATGTAGAGTGAAAATATGATTGTAGCATTGTCCCTTAAGTTTTGTTTAAAGTTAGTCAGCATGGATGGTGGCCTTTGGGGACTTAGCATGAGGGGACTTCTCATGGCTTAGTTGGTATAGTTGCTGTGTAGTCCAGAATGAACGACTAGCTCATATGTTGCTGTCTTTGAGACCCTGAATCTAAACACTAGCTTTCCTGGAGTTCTTTTAATAGTGAGAATCTCTTCTGCACTCTTACTTTGCTACATGCTGGCTTTTATTTTCTGTTGCATGTCAAAGGCAGTGAAAGAAACCTCACAGTTCTTTACAGATTTGAGCTAATTCTTATTTAGAAATGATACGTATTTTTCTCTGGGACTATCCACCATATGGAGTTGGACCAGTTGTTTCACAAGGCATAGAGGTTGACTCTACCATTTACTTTTGAGGTCTGATGGTGTTTGTTCCATACGGGGATAAGCATCAGCCAAAACCATACGAGGTTCAATCTTTTCTGGTGTGTAGGTATAATGGAGAAGTCTCTCAGCCTTCACATGACTAGGACATGAGTGGCTTTTTTGAAAGTAGAAGATTATCCCTTCAGATCTATACATCCACCAATGCTTTAGATAACACTAACTTTCCTCCTCTAATTTTACACAATCATCATGTTAGGAAAAAATATTTTTAAATAAACACAATGCCAAGTACTAAATTATATCACCATTGATTTGGTGCCTTGCAATATAAGCAGTGAGTCTGTAACTTTATTATTTTTTTAAATTTATTTTTAGTGATGGTTTTGAAATGCTTTAACATCCCTTGCAACCCACCAGAGGTCCTGGAAAAGAAAGGGTGTGGGGAGGGCATGGGAGTGGATCTGTTTAGAAAGGTTCTTCTGTCTGGGTTATCTGAAAATCAGCAGTTCAGTTCACAGGTTAGCAGGCAGCAGCAGCTCGATCCACTTGCAAACACTTCACAGATACACCAGCAGTTCAGTTGGTAGAGTTGGGTTAGCAATAGCGGTGACATGACCTGGTAGAGACAGCCAGATCTTAGCCTTGGGTGGAGTTAGCAGGAGGGACCAACAGGAACACCAGGAGAAGTTCTCAGCTGTGCCTCTCTCAGGGAAGCGAAGATTTGAGACCCACAAGCATTGCACAGCTAGATGCACCAGCAAGCCAAGCTCTGTCTCCATCACTCCAAGCATCACGTGTCCTCCACGTGCCTTGCCTCTCAGCACGGGTCCTGACACAGCACGGGTATCGCTTTAGTATGTGCATCCAATCAGTTCGAGTCTGAGGAAGCGGCAAGAAACTGCAGCCCCCCCCCCCCCGAAGTTCTTTGGTGTGTTTCTCTCTATGGAGTCCTGACAAATGCAGCTCCATTATGCAAAGTCAGGCGGATCAATCCATGCATGTTGTTAGCAAAGAATCCTTCATCACGTATCCTTTCACGCGCTTGCTTTAGCAGGACATCCTTTCACCTGTGTCTGCTTCAGTGAAACATTCCTTCACGAGTCTGCCTTAGCCTTTCACACCTGTGTCCACTTTAAGGAAATGTTCCGTCTCATGATTGCCCCAGCAAAACACCACCCAACCAACTTGCCGAAGAACCCTTAAGTTTCCACTTCAGAGTCACATAAAATACCAAGTGTATGTATTGATTTACATGTATTCGATTTTTCTTTTATTTTAAACAATTTGGATTACAGTTTCTTTCCAGAAACTCCTCTGAGATCCTCCTTACCTCTCCTTTCATCTGAGTCCATACTTTTTCCATCTCTAAAACAGGCATTTAAAGTAAAATAAAGCAAAGTGAAAACAACTGAACACAAGAAAGAGAGCTCAATATTTGGGGGGGGGGATTCCCGAGTGTGTGAAATGTGGGGTCTCTGCTTCTCTTGGGCTTTTTTACTTCTCTTTGTTTTATCCAATACCAGTGTTTGTTCTATTCTATTCTATTCTATTCTCATTATTCCATCGAAGCCTGTTTGTTTTCTAATGAGAGTCAGAAAGGGATTGGACTCAGATAGGAGTGGAAGTGGGGAGAGACTGGGAGGAGTAGAGGAAGTGAAATCATAATGAAGATACACACACACACACACACACACACACACACACATATATATATATATATATATACATACATACATATGGTGTATATATATATATATATATATATATATATATATATATATATACATATGGTGTGTGTTGTGGTGTAATCTATTTTCCATATGAGAAAATGTATCTTTGAAAGAAAGAAAAAAGACAAGAAACACGTATAGACACTGTCTTAGTCAGGGTTTCTATTCCTTCACAAAACATCATGACAAAGAAGCAAGTTGAGGAGGAAAGGGTTTATTCGGCTTACACTTCCACATTGCTGTTCGTCACCAAAGGAAGTCAGGACAGGAACTCACACAGGGTAGGAACTTGGAGACAGAAGTGGATGCAGAAGCCATGGGAGAATGCTGCCTACTGGTTTGCCTCCCCTGGCTTGCTCAGCTTACTTTCTTATACAAAAGAAAGAGTATAAGAGCCAGTGGGCATGGAAGACAGGACTACCAGCTCAGGGATGGCACCACCCACAATGGGCTGGGCCCTCCCCACTTGATTACTTACTGAGAAAATGTCTTATAGCTGTATCTCATGGAAGCATTTTCTCAAGGGAGGCTCCTTTCTCTGTGATAACTCCAGATCGTGTCACACAAAACCAGCCAGTACAGATGCCAAGATACAGTTTTGTACACACATGAATCCCACAAAAATGCAAAACAAAAAGCCACAATCTCTAAGGAGATATAAGGTTTTTGTTTTTTCTGTGTTTTCTTTTTTAAATGCCAAGTCCCCCCCCCAAAAAAAAAAAATAGGAGACAAAGAACATTGAAAGATTCCATTGAGTTCATTTTGTGTTGACCATTTTCTGCTGGGTGTGGGATCTGCTCTTAACTGCGGTTTGTATTCCCAGTGAGATGCCATTTTCATCTGTGAGTGATTGCCAATTGGAGTTGGCTTCTGAGTTAGGGATTCAGGTTCGCTCCATGTCTTCCCTCGGCACTGAGACTCCACTTAGCCCAGACCCACACAGGTCCTGGGGTGCTGCAGATGTCTAGGTTCATATGCCTGCCAGTCCTGTTGTGTCTCAAAGATCCCTTTTCCTCCGTGTCGTCCATGCCCACTGGCTCTTACACTCTTTCTGCCTCCTCTTGCACAAGGTTCCCTGAGCCCTGAGGGTTTGGATGAAGACAACCCACCTAGGAATGAGTGTTGCGAGATTTCTCATTCTCTGCACATTGTCTGGCTGCGAGTCTCCGCATTTGCCCCATCAACTGACAGGCAACATGGTCATCATAAACCAAAGTGTTATCAACCACAACTATAGGACCTGGAATAATAAAGGGACTTATTTGACAGATATGTGGACCACAACCTACCAAGAAGGATTGGACATGGTGTTTTTTGTTGCCCCACATAATGCTGTGTCTGGCCACCATGGTTTGTGTGTACAGGAAAATATGAGTAGGTATTGAGAGAGTGTCTATTTATGCACCTGGAAGGTCATTAATGATTGGAAATTAAATCAAGTCACTCAACTCTTCTTTTTCTAGTGTCCTTCAGCTTCACGACATGAGAACTGTGATGTCATCAGCTTTTAAAATGTATGTCCTTCCGTCCTCCTTCCAGTCACCATCTTCCTGCTGTCACTGTGTATTCATAACTGTCACCTCTTAAGCTCCCTGTGTCCCTAGATGCTCAGTTTGTCTCCTTCCTTCCCTTTTGTGGTTAGCTTGCTCCCCCTATTGCTCCCTCCTTCCCTTGGATAATGTGAAACACAGAATATATTAGATTATTTGCAACTCTCCCAAATCATTATCCATTCTGAGAAGAACAATCCCCAACAACAGAATTCATTTACATAAAATAGCTGGTTGATGGTAATGCTGAGAGCATGCGGCATGTGTTTCCTATTCCAAAGCTGTAAGACCTTGTAACAATAGCACAACTCTTTCCCTGACACTGCTGTTCTTAGGGAGTGTTTCAAAATATCAACCAGAGCAACATAAGGAAGAGAAGTGTCTTTTCAATCTGTTTTAAAAGGAAAGCCCCGCCCCTAAAACTCAACCTTACATTACTGCTTGCTATAGGCTTTGGCGACTCCCCAACCACTTTCATATGGCACTAGCTTGTGCTCCGCACCCCCATGATTGATGAAGTTTGAAAGCTAGAGTTACAGTTCCCTTGTCATCCAGAGTGATTTCCCAAGACGATCTGTTTCCTTTCAAACCTCAGACATTTTAACACACCCTGTAACTATAGCCAAAGCAGTTCTATGAAGATCAAATTAAGTAACCATCAAGGGTATGCAAAAAAGGTTTCTTTTTTTTATTATTTTACTTTTGTTTCATTGGAGGGTTTTGTTTTGTTTTGTTTTTGTTGTTGTTTTTTGTTTTGTTTTGTTTTGTTTGATCTTAGGCAATGTTTCTGGATGTTCTGGATTTGATTGAGGACCTTAGACTTAGCTATGGCAATTAGGAAAACAACTTCTCTCTGTCTTTAAAATTAAAAGAAATTAATTTGTAGGGAACCATTTGGCTCTGTGAAATCCTTTTTGCTGCGTGCAGGACTGCATGCATCAAACAAAGGAAGGATTGGGGGATATTCCCCAAACAATAGAAAATGTCTTTCACTTTTGAGTCTTTTGTTATTGAAATACTTCAAGTCAAGAGGCTGAGTCTGGGGCCTTGCTCACGGGGAGCCTTTCATTATCCACTCACTGGCATAGGCGATTCCCAAGCAGCACATACACATGCATGTATCTCAGATTCTTCCTGCCAAAGTTTACCTAAATGCAAATTTAAGGACCAAGGAAGCCTTGTGTGAAGACAACCAGAGATGAGAAAATATCTAGAAACTGTGTATATTATACAAATTAAACAGAAATGTGACTACTTTGACTCTTGGGATTTGTGCACCTCTCATCTCCCTCTCATCTTCCTCTCCTCTCCCTCTCATCTTCCTCTCATCTTCCTCTTGGACTATTCTGTTCTCACCAGTCAGACTCATTGCCTTCTATGTATCCTTCACGGTTGACCTCAGCAATCAGCTTCCCAACCCTTCCCCCTACCAGAGATCTGACAGACGCCCCTCCTCTGTGTAGGTTTAGCCAAGAAAAGATTTAAAACAAAGCACAATCAAGTGTAGACGCTCAGACATTGTAGTTTTATGACACCGATTTGTTACTTTTGTTCCCGATGCCAGCGATGCTGGGATGATCTCAGAGCAGCCATGCAGCCTTGCAGTATTTACTGATGCGTTGCACAAGGCAGTGGACATATCTTAGGTCAGGCTTTGATTGGGATTGAAATTCCTTCATTGCAGGCCTGTAAGGATCATATTTTCAGTGTGCTATCCTTTCCTTCTGAGTTTTACAATTCACGGTTTAGACAGTGGAACTTGTTAGAATTTAAGCACTAGGCCTTCATGTAAAGACTTAGGTCTACTATTGCTCTTTTCTTAATCAGAAAGCCACAGAACGTATGTTTGTCCCACAGCTTTAACAGCTTTAGTGCATATGGCTTTTACTGCAAACATGTCTCATTGTAGGGATTCTATCTTTGCCCCCTGACTATAATTATTCAAAAGCATCATGAACCAAAACTGGAGGAGTTGAATTTAGAAATCTGAATTATTTCACCAAAAGAGGCCATTTATTTTCAAAAGGCCTTCCTTGCCTAGGTAGATGATAAATAAGGCAGAGGTGGTCAGCATTGCATCTCCTGTTCCCACACTCTGCCATCTTTGTGTATTTGACACTCAGGATCATCTATTTCTCAATTCTCTTTGCCAGACCTTAGGAAAAACACATTATGAGCACATTCAGATTCTTCCAAAGCAGTGCTTCTCGGTCTTCCTAATGTTTCAAACCTTTAATACAGCTCCTCATGTTGTGGTGACCCACAACAATACAATTACTTCTGTTGCTACTTCATAACTGTGGTTTTGCTACTGCTGTGAAGCATAATGTACATGGCTGTGTTTTCCACTGCTCTTAGGCGATACCTATGAAAGGTTCCTTTGACCCCCAAAGGGGTCATAAACATGTTGAGAACCACTAATATGAAGGATTAACCAAACTTTAGGCAAGAATACTTCTTGCATTTGTGTTTATGAAATGAGAGATCGTAGTCAGAAGGAGAAAGCCTTTAAGAGCACATTTGAGAGTATGAAGGCCTTCATCCTTGACTTCAGGTGTTCTTAAAATGCATATGATGTCCTAGATAGTAAAAGAGTTCCCTTAGAAACTGTCTCAGCAATACTATATGACATGAATTAACATCTAACATTAACCAGATACTTAAATCAGTAATGCTGATAAAAGGTAATCAGGTAGAATTTAAATATGTATACAACATTAAATCATCACTGAATATTTTAATCTTATAATGAATTTTTAAAATAAATGGATAAACATGCTTTATTATAATCCCCAGATATGGTCCTCTGGCCTAGGATTCTAGTAATAGTTTGATTTACAGATTTTGTGTTAGGGAATGGATGCAATCAGTAGAGACTGGCTTTAAGGGATGAATTTAACTGAGACTTCAAAAGATGATAGTTAAAGAAGTAATGAAAATATAGTCTCAATAGATAGAGATTGTGAAAAAGGAAAATGAAAATTGTGGATTCAAGAAATCCTGTGCAAGGTATTCAGTCAGTCCCACCTTGTTCTCCCTCAGATCCCCTATCCTCTCCATAAAGGGCATCAGAAGAGACACACAGGGCAAAGTGTAGAAAGCAGGATGGAGTTAATTACAGAATCATGTGACATACTGTCAAGGGTAACGGTGGACACTGCTTGGCCCATTGTGGTGGAAAATACTCAAAGGGTAGGATAGGAGCAGATCACTGGCATTCCACACATTTAGGGCTACATTCGTTCTTCTAAATTCTCTGAACTGCATGGCTTTCCTGATAGACGTCTCCTTCACACACTCATCTGTATGGAATCCTGTTCTCATTTCCCCATTAGACATTTGCAAGCACCAAGTGAAGGGGCAGTGTGTTGAACCAAAGATGTCTCAAGGCTTGTTACAAGATTTTGCATGTCTCAAAAAATTTTTTTCTATCGGAAACTGGACATTTGTAAAGCATACAAATCTAACACCTGTTTTTCCTGAGGTCTAGCCATTATTTGCTTGTTTGATTATCAACTGTCTGGACACATTTGATGACACTAACTCGCCAACCCCAAGACTTCTTGTAAAGAGAAAAGTTTGAGTGCCCACACAGTGCACACAGCCACCCTGGTGTGTCATAGGTCCTCTTTTGACCCCTTCCCTTTTCTTTGATTGTTTTGCTGACCTCCCCAGTGTTCTGAAACACATAGTTGCCCAGAAGCCCATGTGATTAAAAGCTATGTTTTGTTGGCATAGTTCTCATGCAAGTATTCAGATCTCCTGGTCCTTAGATAGATTTATTAATTAACTACTTTATAATGCAACGGGATTAAACCTAAGGCCTCACACAAGCTGAGCAAGTGCCATACCACTGAAATATACAATAGCCTTTCCTGGATTTTCCTTTTTTTTCTTTTCTTTCCTTTTCCTTCTCACCCTTTCATTTCTTTATCTACTCACTGATGATTTTCTGGCTGGGCCCAATGAGCCAGTGTACCTCTTCTTGATTAGTCTCCAATGTGATGACCTTTGTGCCAAAGTGTCCCTAAGCTTCAGCTTCTCTGCCTCCTTTGCAAATGAAGCCAGTTCCTTCGGGAAGTTTCAATTGTTCTGTTTTGTGGCCCATCTCCCTCTGAGGCTCCAGTCAGGGAAATCTATATGCTTTTTTTCTGGATGCCAATTCCACTAACTGATGTGAGCATTCTGCAGAGAAGGGGGGAGGGGTGGAGGGTTGTGATGCCAGCTTGCCACTCTCAGTTTGGCTTTACATCGTTCCCCAAAGTATCCTATGTCTGCCATGGAAGCCACAGCTATAATTCTCATTGTCCTTTTGGTTATTCATCCCAGGAAGACATTGGAGAAAAATAAAAGCTTGAATGTTCCAGTGGTAAGATAATTAGGGAAATGCAAATGCAGGCTAAAATGTGTTTCAAATAACAGAAAACTTTCTGACCCAGAACCCCTAGAAATGCTATAAATAGTACATCAAATACCTGGTATTTTGGTTTTAGCTTACTAACAAATAACAACATAAAACTAACTTCTATTCCTCCCCCCTTCCTTCCTTCCTTCCTTTGTCCTGGTAATCAAGTCCTGGAGTGCTCTACCATTGAGTCCCATTCCAGTCCCAATTTTAATATTTTTAAGTGTACAGTCTCATGGTATTAAATATATTCATATCATCACAAACTGTCAATACAATATCTAGCTCCAGAACTTATTTATTTATTTATTTATTTATTTATTTATTTATTTATTTATAGTATAGAATCGAGTTTATTCAGGGCATGGGGAGTGGAGTTGAGAGGGTAGTAGAGACAGAGAAAGGCAGAGAGAGAGAGAGAGAGAGAGAGAGAGAGAGAGAAAGTAGAGGAGTAGAGGCTGGCCATGAGCATGTGGAGAGGGGGAAGGGGAATGGGGAGAGAGGGGGGAAGGACAAAAGGACTGAGTGAGATCGGGAAGGCAAGAGTAAGAGGAGGGCATTTATTTTTATCCTGCTGAGAAGAGGGTCCGCATTTATCAAGAGCTACCTCACTCATCTCTCATCCAGGTAACCAGCCTAATGTCAGCCGTCTCTATGAGAGATGTCTCCAAGCATTTCAGATGCATGAAAGCATTTAATGCTTGTTTTAGTTTTATACATGGCTATTGAATTACCATGACTCCCTTACCAGTCATTCATCCATTCCTAATAATCAGAATCTCTTTTCTTTTGGAGAGTGAGTAAATTTCATCATATGTGCACACCACATTCTTTAAACCCTCCTCCATAGACATAGAGGAGTTGCGGCCACCTCTTGTCAATACTGCTGCTATCAACACTGATGTACAGACACTTGTTCAAGTGCCTGTTGTGAAAGAATGTCAACTCCAAATTCATCATAGAGTTCAGTATGAAGCTTGAAACAGTGAACCTACTAGAAGACTACACAGGCAGCATCCTGCAGGATGTCCGTGTAGAAAATGAAAACCTTCTGAAAAGGTAAAATATTGTCAAGCGAGTCCTCATAAAACTTAAAAGCTCCCGCACAGCTAGGGAAACAATGAGTCAAGCAAAGAGGAAGGCCTACAGAGTGGCAGAGACTCTTTGCCAGAGAATTCTCAAAAGATGAAATAGAATTAAGTGGCCGAGAAATGTTTTATAAGTGTCCAACCTCCATCAATGAGGGAAATCCGAAGTAAAACAGCTTTGAGATTTTCATCTTAACCCAGTCAGAATCAAGACAACAACTGACAACAAATTCTGGAGGGGAGGTGTGGGAGGGGATCATCATTCGCTATTGGTGGGGGGTCACAATCGTGAACTCAATGTGGGGAATTCTCAGACAGCTAAAGGTAGATGTACCCCTATGGCCCCCTTAGCATCCACACAAAGGACGTCCCGCTCTACAGGTGTTGCCAGTTGTGCTCACGTTCACTCTTCACAACAACCAGGAAACAGCCTAAAAGAACATCTTTGAAAGCAAAGAGAAAGAAGAGCCTCCAAGTGCTACAAATATTAGAACTTACGGCAGCAGCGACAGAACCAAGTAACCCTGCCAAAATTACAAGGGCTTAAAAACTTGAGCTATACTTAAAGAAACAGTGGAAACAATTTCTTTAACTTTTAAAAAAAGTTCAGTGCGTGTGTGTGTGTGTGTGTGTGCGTGTGTGTGCCATAGTGTGTATGTAGTTGTCAGAGAACAGCTTTCTGGAATTGGTTTGCACCTTTTACTATGTGTTCTTGGGATTCAACTTAGGTCACCATGCCTATGGGGCAAGTGCTGGAGAATCCAACATAAGTTCAAGACCACCTAGTCCCTCCCCCTCTGAGGGACTTTCAGAAACATAGTGGTCAAAATGACTAAGTCTGCAGCTGCCAAAACAAAATGAGTTATTCTCAGAAAAATCACCATAACAAGATAGCAGTTCCCAGAGAAATCTCCTTACCCCGCCCCACTCTGATTTCTGAGAAAAAACACAAACTGCCCTGACCTTGCTAGAATTCCCTGTGACGTTAATGGTGGTGATGTTAATGGCTGTGATGTTAATAGCTGACCCATAAGTTCAAAATGTACTACTGCATTGCTCACCAAATCATAATAACCCACCATGGGGGCGAGCAAAGTGAGTCACTAGGCCAAAGGGTTACTTAGTCACTATACAAACCAACCAATGCCTGGAAGGGTTACTTGCTACACCAATGAGAACCCTGTTGCTTAAATCTGCCCCTTAGAAGGTATTAAAAAAATGTGTTCTTTCTTTGTTCTGGGTCTTTCCTCTGGACTGCATACTGAGCGGGGGAGGGGGGTCCCCCAACATGTTGGAACAAAAAAATGTCTTGAGGCTTGCAGCGATGGCGGTCTCTTCTGTGGTCTTTGTGAGTGAGGGTCTTTGACTCCAGCAGTGCCTTTACTCATGTGAGCTATTACAGCATCTCTGTATAATTTTTCACCCAAACACCTGAAAAACTATACGTCTCTCATAAAGGAAAAGCCTGGGAATGCCACACGCTCACACGACTCTGACCAGCGGGTTCAGTGCAGCTTGCCTTCGCAACTTCTACTTTATTCTGCCTCTCTCTCTCTCTCTCTCTCTCTCTCTCTCTCTCTCTCTCAGTTTTCACACAGCTGCAGCCATTCACTCACTCACTGCTCTCTCCTATGCTGGCTGGCTAACGTTGGTGCTGCTCTCCTCATCTGCTGCTCTCTGGCCTAATGCTGCTGGCACTCTCCTATGCTGGTGCTCTCTAACACTGGTCTGGTCTCCTTCTGCTATGCTGGTCTCTGGTCTCTGACCCACCTCATCTGTACTCAATTTATACTCCCATTCACTCACGCCACCTCACACTACCCAATTATAGACGCACACATCCAAGGCAGCATGTAGGATTGGTTGATAGAATGGTATCGCGAGATGTTGCGCTAATCTCTCCAATGCTGCTTTTACTGGGCATGACTGAGACTGGGATAAACAAGCGAGGTCACAGGGCTTAGCATAGAGCCAGGTGCCATCTTTGGCCCATGCGGCCGTGCCTGCTCCCCACATGGGAACCATCAGCAGCAAGGATGGTAACAGTCAATGGTAAATTTTTGATACTTATACAAACTTTAATTGTATAATATGAAAGAAAATAAATAAACTGGTTAAGGATGAACTCAGTAGAGATGCTCTTCAAACTGAAAGTGGACAACAAAGTAATTGCTCAAAAAATGGTGAAGTTATGGGTTAGATTTTTAATTTCTTAGTCATCTATATCCAAATTAAAATTTTAATAAGTATATAAATGGAAAATAAGTATATAGCTTCTATTACAACAAAGGATAATAAAAACTAAGAGAACCATGGTCAGTTGGAATAAGGGTTTAAGAAAGAGGAAGAGGAGAAGGGAAGAAAAGGGGGAAGAAAGAATGAAGACATTTGTACAGCAGGGAAAACATTAAATGTATTTAAACTGAGTCAAGCTCGGTTTACAGAGGAAGAAGACACAGCCCAACATCACTGAAGCGTGAAGACCCACAACACAGCCAGCCAAGGCAGTAGAGATTTACTAACTCAAACCAACTATTTGTCCTATTCTTGGTAGGGGAGGTACCTTTTACACTTTTTGAGATGGCTAAAATAGTTTCTAACAATTACAAACATTATAATGAAGTAGCTCAGAGTTAGGCCACAGTCTCAGGACATCTAGAATGACCCTGGTATCAGTAAAATGATGAAGATTTTGGTTTGTGGGACAGAACTTGTGCCGGGTGCTTTGTGCAATGAAGTGGTACTGTATATAATATGGCTGAGAACAGAGTTAGGGACCATAATGATAATGGAATGTGCCCAGAAACCTGTCCACTGGAAATCAAGAGTCAGGAACAAGTAAGTACCATGTTTCTTGGCACTCCAGTCTGGAACAAAGATCAAATTGCCAAGTTTTCCCTTATCTGTTTGAGTAACTGTGAAGAAACATAGGAAGCAATGGTAGTCTTTCTTGCCACTTGCAACAACAACTCACTGACTTTGGGAAGTATTTTTTTTTAATGTCATTACAGAAATGATAGAAAATACTCTCTCTCTCTCTCTCTCTCTCTCTCTCTCTCTCTCTCTCTCTCACACACACACACACACACACACACATTTCCCAACATCTCTGTGCACTGTTATGCTGTTCCCTGTTCCCTGTAATGACTGAGAGACTGTAGGATAAAGTAAGGGCAGATTGATGACAAGTCAGTTTCACCAAAAGGAAAACTCTAGCTTTTTCATCAGAGAGTGAAAGAGAGAGACAGAGGAAGGGGAGGAGTTAGAGGCAGAGAAAAGGGAAGGGAGAAGGAGAGGAAGGGGAAAAAGGAAGAGGGGTGCCAAGAAAGGAGAGGCGAGGGCCAGAAGCAATAAGAGCCAAATGTCCATCTCTCTTGGAAGCTTATGTAAGGTTGCTGGTATACAACCATTTGCAACAGAGTTGCCCCATCTTTGTAAAGAAACAGTATCAACCTAATCCGGATGCTGCTGAAGCCTCACAAACCCACACAAATGCAGATGTCCATCCTCTTACTTCTGTCTTCACTGTGTCCATCACCATGTCTTCTCTAGGGAACAACCTTGCATTATCCACACAGACTTCCCTTTATAAGTCAGTAACACGGCAACATCATCTTTAGCTGAGTGAGAGAAAAGCACGTGCCACAGCGATGGGGACACGTTTCAAGAAATGCCATTAGGCAGTTTCCCCCTTCACTAACTTACAGAAGATCCTTACATGAACCAAGATGCTGGAGTTCTTCCATGTTCCGTGTTGTGTTCTAATCTCCCACCGACCAAATGTCATTACCTACCAGACAGCTCTCACTCCCCCCTCTTTGAACAGATTTAACGTGATGTATGCTTATGTGTATGCCTTTCATATGAATTTTGTGTAAAGGTTTCTAAAGTGAGGGACCTTAATGACTTTGCTGAAGCCATTTAGTGAATAAGAAAGTGAACAGTATTCTGGCCCTTAAGCAATCTGGATAAAGACCATATCTCTGTTTTGTTTATTTGTTTGTTTGTTTGTTTGTTTTAATTACCGTCAAGTATTTTTAAAGATGTATTCTATTTTAAATTATTCATATAAGTGTGTCTGTATTTAGGGAGTAAAGGTGCCCGTGGAGTCCAGCAGAGGGCATCAGATCCTCTGGAGCTGGAGGTGACTGTGAGCCATCTGATGTGAGTGCTGGCAACTGAACTCAGGTCCTCTGCAAATGCAATGCCTGCTCTTTAGCACTGAGCCATCGCCCCAGCCCTCAAAGCACATCTCTTAATCTGGATGAATCTAGACTCACAATGGCAGATATCAGAGTCCACTTAGGATATGTATGGAATCAGCAGGCTGGTATCAGGCTGGTGCTACCATGGTCATTCCTCACTGGCCTCGCTGCCTCTAGTTTACTTTACAAGGCAAGAGTCACAGGCACAACAGAGAAGAAGAGAGGGTTGCATATGTTCTCCACTGCAGTAACTGCTGCACAGTAATGGAGCACAGAAAGGAAGGACACCAGCTTTGAATCTCTGCCCACCCCAACAACACAGAAAATGGACCTTGCAAAATATAGGCTTCTTCCCACACACATCCCCTCAAAACCACAGGCCAAGGTTCTTTCTCCTTTTATGGAGTAGTAAGCTAAACTGCAAAGAAGTTTATTAAGTAAGTAAAATATTCTCTTCTGGAACTCTAATTTATTCCTATTCTGTGTGATTACATGTTCCATTCTGTTCTTACAAAATCCCTGTCTCTTTTTGGGTCTGTAAGTCCCCTACTAAATCAAACCCATTGGCATGGGCAGCTTCTGAAGAGCCAGTTTTCAGGGTGTCAGACGCAGGTATATCAGAGCCAGCCCAGTAACACATCCAAGACCCCTGCAGGCTGAGAACAGTTGGAGCTATTTCCTTGTTATGAGGGGAGCAGGGCTCAGCGCTGAGCATGCACCGTGGTAGTTAGCAAATATTAAACATTTATACTTGACTTTGGAGACTCTCTGGGTAATTTTTCTGGAGTTCTCTCCTAGCTGTTTTTCTTAGATTAAAACTTTTGCCAACATTCCAAGGGCATTCATTCACAAGTGCACAGGGGCCCCATCATGAGAGGGCGCGCCACTTTGGAGTCAAACCCTGCCAAGTTTAATACTAAAAGTAGGTGAATGAGACTTGACTGCCTCCTAAATTAAATGTCTGTGGAACTTTTTTGGGCCTGAAACTGAGCCCAGAACAAGGTCTGTACAGTAACACTCACTAGGTGACTAGGTGTCAGTGTTTGACAAACCGTCTTGCCAGCGTCATTAAGGAAATGTTCATTTTGGCACAAATTGTCTATGGAAAATGCAATTAGGAAAAAGCTGTGCAAGTAGCCATTAGAAACTGAATAACTGGTGTTATTCCTTTTATCCAGATCACACTTGGCTCCTAAACTGACTTAAAGCTCTGTTGGCAATAGCTTGTAGACGGTCACAGTAGCCTCTGGTGTACATGGATTGCTAAGAGAGTGGCAAAAGCAGGCGACAGCTGGCTTCTATGTTGCTTAGCCACTTTCTCTCCCTGCTACTTTTTATCACTTTCTGGACCTCGCTGTGTAGCCACCACGATTACTGAATCCAGGTCTACCTCCTTAAACACAGGCAAGGCAAGACAATCTGCCCCTGAATGAGCTGCGCTTTAATATGGATTCTTGACTTGAGCCATTTGGCAACTGAACTGTAAGAAATCTTGACTTTCCTGGAGCGATGGTACACTTCCTATACTCAGGAAGCAGAGACAGGCAGATCTCTGAGAATTCCAGGACATGATCCACACATCAAGTTTCCTGGCCAATTAGGTCTATACCGTGAAGCTCTGTCTCAATACTAGTTCTGAGATTCAGTCCATTATCATCACAGCAGGAAGCATGACAACATCCAGGTAGGCATAGAGCTGAAGGAGCTGAGAGTTCTACATCTTGTTCTGAAGGCAATCTATGTGCCTTGGAGGAGGGTCTCAAAGCCCGCCTCACAGTGACATACAAGGCCACACCCACTCCAACAAGGCCAGGCTTCCTAATATATGAATTGGTAAAGTATCAAAGAAATTAGTTTGTCCTATCTACCATCCACTTCCTTCAAGTACCAGATAGTACCACAGAAACAAAAGGAAGAAATTTTGACCTTCCTGGCATGATGGAGCATGCTTTCATTAAGGTCCCCAAGGGAAGTTCAGGCTGGGCATGAAAATTTGGGTGTTGTCAATGTTGACATAGACTCTAATATCCTTAGGTTGAATAGAATCACAAAAACAAGTTATATAGGTAACAGGACGGGGAGGAAATGACTGTCTTCAGACACTTGGGCATTTATGGGATGGACCATTGGAAAGAGGTAACAAAGGGTACTAAGAATAAATGGCCCAAGCAAGAACAAGGCCTAGACTGCATGGTACCCTGTGAATCAAGGGAAGGTATGGCATGATTGGCAGCAAATCAGGAAGTGGGAAGGAAGCAACTAGAATATCGAGTCAAGCAAAGCATAGTCCAAGCTCAGGGACAAGCACGAGGACCACGAGGGCCAGGGTTCAGATCCCGGGACCCCATGCAAAACTCAGGCATGTGTGGCTTTCAACTGGAATCCCAGCCAAGATTCATGGGACAAGCTGGCTAGCTGGATTAGCTAGAACTGGCAAGAGAGCTTTCCTTAATAAACACAATAGAGACTGATAGAGGAAGACATCCATTGCCAAATTCAGGCCTCCAAAACACACACAAACAGACACACACACACACACACACACACACACACACATTATAATAATGAAGAAAGGATTTTCTAAGTCTTTAGACCCCTTCTAGTACAGTTGTTGGTTTACTTTTGTGGTTAGCATTTGTTAGCTACATGAGGCATGTATTGCTAATTATTAGAAGTAAATTATGGTGCTTATTTTATTTAGTGTAGTCATATAGGTATAATATACATATGAGCATATACTTCTGTGCTTTGTCTTAGCTACTCTTAGAAGTTGTCTGTCCACTTTTATCTCGTGTACCCATACCCAAATTATTTCTGGGACTCCAGGAGTTGGCTACATGTACTTGTGAGTGAGTGGGACATTTCTCTTCTGTTTTCAAGTGTTTGTTACTATTGCACTCAACTCCAGAGATGAGCTTTTACTATGTTAGGAAGCCTTAAGTTTTCAGAGATTTGTGTGCGTGTGTGTGTGTGTGTGTGGGGCAATATATGCATTCTTTCTAGGTGTGTTTCTCTGTGTTTGTTGCTAGATCTCAAGCCCGAAACTAACATGGGAATACTAGGCAAATACTCTACCATGCAGCCACATTACAAACCTTAGGGAACAATCATATCATGAAGTAAGTGTCCTGTTACACTTGATTATTATGCCACGAACTACTTCTCTAAAACAGAATCACAAGACTAACCCAAAAGTTCCCCCTCTCTTATCACCCTGTTTCTTCTTTCGTTCTTTTGTTCATCCTCCTTCTTGTGATATGGCTGTGTTGGTCTCTCTTGACCACCAACTCAATGGCATCTGGAATCACCTGGGAGAAATACCTCAGTGTATATTCCTGAGGGAACTTCCACAGAAGATTAACTGACAGAAAGCATCTTTCCTCAGGGTGCCTTCCAGTGGGTCCCCAAATATATAGAGACCCAGGAAGTTTATCCTGCATGACTTTACTTCTCCATGAATAACGAAAGTCTATTACAATTGCTGCTGCTGCATCTGCTGTCTGCCTTTCCATGTGCACAGACCACTGGCACGGCTACTTCTTCTCATGCTGTTCTGTTTCTCTGAGGTCTGTGCACAGCAGCTGGATTCCTGGATTGGATGGTAGTTTTGTTATTCACATTCTCAGGGATGTTTGTGTAGCACGAATGATGCCTGTGAGTCGATGAAGGAATGTAAGTGTTCATATCTTAAAACAAAGAAGTAAGCACCACGTGTGGAGTAGTTATTCTGGAGTAGTCTACAAGGTCCACCCCCAAATAAATAAAAATAGAGACACCTTATGAATGCAATGAACTTGGTTGGGAATGAGTCCTGTTAATACTTTCTTCCAGTTAGAGGGCATTTATTTTCCTTACAATAGAGAATCTGGAAAAGTCATCACAACACATATTTAACCAGAATGTAGATAAGTTAATTTTCTAGTGCCAGTGACTTTGCAATCAGCAGTACCTTCTCATGGGGGCTGATGTGGAAAGAGCAGAATAGGAAGGGAGTAACTTTATGTTTCCTTGCTCCATATATGATTTTATTATTTCAAAGAATTAGAATGTCTAAGACAAAGATCTATGGAGTGTGTTAAAATGCGTGAGATAACCTGGAAGATTCCCAGTGTATTGTGCATGTCAGTCTTCATCATGTTGCCAGCTTCCTGTTGACAAGGCTTTAAGGTCTCCTTTCAACCCACCCCTGCTTTTATACTTCCTATAGGTTGCTTACCCCCATTCCATACCAATAAACACTTACCCAAAGGTATGACCCACCACCAATGGCACCTGCATAATCAGCTCAGTGTCTCACTCAATCTTAGTTCAATATCACATTTATAATCACTTCATTTCAAGGCTGTATTTAGTATCCATTAAGTCACGGCACTTAATGGTCTCCTTAATCTAATCTTCTGGCTTTCAGCTGGAAAATGACAAGGCTTTGGCAATGCTTTCCATCCCTCCTCTGAGCTGATGGATTATTTTCTATTTTAGGCAGTCAATTTAGAAACATTTCTTAGACAATTTGGCTCCTTTTAAAAGGCATCATCATGAAACTCCCTGGTCTGTTTTCAGTCATTCTTTTGTTCTTGTTGATTGGACCCTGTGCTGTTTCCACAAAAACAACTCTTCAAATGTTGAAATCTAAACAATAAACATTGACTGTGATTAGATTTGGCTTCACCTATCTTTAATGCTATAAATTGACTTAAACATTTTGGCTACAGGAAAGCAATCTGCACATTGCACATTTGGCTGCCGATGTGGAAACTGGAAGGTGTATTCGCCAGGTATAGCCATGCAAACGGGACTGGAGAATGACGTGATCGCAAGATTGGCTTGAGAACTCTGTACCGCCAACAACAGCATCGCTCATGCAGAACGGACCTGGCCTGTGAGCTGTCTCTTCAAGCCAGTGGCTTGGCTGCCAAGAGATGCTGCGCACAAGAGTCCTTAGTGCTCATTTAACCCCACCTCTTGTGGCCAGCAAACTAGCATTTAACTAACTAGTTTTAGGTTAGAAAACAAGAGCACAGTGTACAAAGAGTCTGGATTCTTATTCCTCAAGAGCTGGAAATGTTGCAGCATGTGTATTAAAAAGCCAGGAATTGTTACAAGAGAGTAGATGGAAAATTACATGTTGAGTTAGAAAGGGATGTAAAAGGCCTATGTGTACATCCAGGAAACAGAAAGATTGGGGATGGGGATGGGGAGATGAGGATGGGGGAAAGGGGGTTGGGAAGGATTGGGTCTTATTTTAAGCAATTATTTCACATGATCATAGAATCTGGAAGGCCCAAATTTTGCAGAGCAAATTGTAACACTAAAGGCCATGGTTAGCTATGAGTGCAGTTTTGAGTCTAAAGACAGTCTAGGGGTAGAATTCCTTCTTTATGGGGTGCTTCAATTTTTTTCCTTTGAGGTTTACAGCTGACCGCATGATACCTACTCAATAATAGTTGGTAATTTACCCTACTCTATTTAATGATTTAAATGTTAGTCACATCTATAAAAGACCTCCACAGTCAATTCTAGACTGGCGTTTAACCAAACATCTGGGACCATAGTCTATGTTGACAAATAAAAAGCATAATGATTTTTTTATTCCAGTTTATTCATTTAAAACTATTTAGTGAGTTCCTGCCCTGTGCAGCTTTCTTTTCTATATATTCATAATGCAGAGGAGGAAAGATGCTGAGGGGGCCCTACCTCTCCTGGAGCTCAGAGTCTAGCCCGATATATGAATAAGGAAAACCAAACAACAACAAACAAACAAACAAACAAACATCCCTTAAGCAAGCCTTTGCTTACTGATGAGGAATTTGGGTAAAAATTTGAGAGCTAAGGAGATAATGATCATTATATTCTAAAAGCAAGTGTACTCTTTCTCATGTGCAGATGCATATAAATAACATATGCAATATAATACAACATATGCAATATACAATCATTTACCTCAATGTTATTAAATATCTAAATGTCTCAGAATGTACTAAACTAGACAATTTCTTCATAGAACTCTTTTCTTTGAGGTTTATTTTGTTCATGTGCATGTCTGGCGTGTGTACCACACGCTGCCTGGTGCCATCAGAGGGGAGAAGAGAGTATCAGGTTCAGGTAGTTGTGAGTCACCATGGGGATGCTGGAAATCAAACCTAGGTTCCCCACAAGAAAAATAAGTGCTTTTAACTGCTGAACTATCTCATTAGCTCCAATTTTTCAAGTCTTAATGCCACATGGATTTTGAATGGTATGATTTTCATCACAGAGGTATGAGCAAAACGTGTAAAATCTTGGACTGATTGAAAAAACAAACCGAAGCCGATCACTTGTACCATTAAAAAGATCTGTACCATATAAAGATTTATGGTGAATTGTTTTGAATAGCAATGTCCTTAGAGATCCTGCAATACAATTCTACTTGAAAGGTTATGATTGTTAGCCAATTTTAAAGGCTTTATCAGTTATACTCAGAAGGGTACATGCACCCTTTCCAAAGGCAGATCAGTTTTAAGTTGTTTTATCATTTGAATGCTAAGTTCCCCAATACCTGGAATCTTTATAACACAATATTAATTTATATGATCTCAAGGATAAAGTATTTTTGCTTAAGAGACTACCCTAATCTTGAAAACAACAATAGACAATAGAGACATGCATTCCATAGGGCTGTGTCTTGTAATCACATCATCTCTATTCCAGCATCATCAGAATCCAAACTAATAGTTCAGACTGTGTTGTGGAATGAGAAGTTGGGAGGAAAAGTGGACTCTATTATCAGGAAGAACTGAAGGGACTTCCCCAATTTGTGGCACATTGTACATTCAGTCTTCCAGGAGGCAAAGCTGATGAATGAATGCATCTTTATTTGACTGACTTAACAAGTGAATTTAAAATCTGGAGAAAGTTGGGATATGGGAGTAGGTAGTGAGCAATGCAAGATGGTTCAGAAACATTCAGGCTCTGGAAGAAGTTATCAAGGGACAGGAGGGGAGACCCAAGGAGTTTGTCAACATTGACTTCAATTCTGGCTACTTCCTGCTGAAACTGGAGCACCGTGGGGGTTAAGGTCAAGCCCCACTTGCTCTTCCTCCGGTGCCAGGTGGTCAAGTGGTGAGTTTTAAATTGAGGACTGGTGTCTGTGCTCCTGCATCAAGAAGAGTCTGTGAAGAGTCATTGTGAAGAGTCATTCACAAGAGTCTGTGTGGCATGCTGGACAGTGGTGTGGATGAATCACGTTAGCAGACAGATGAGGAAGAAAGAATTTGTTTTTGGAATAGGAGTTTTGGTCCTGTAAGAGGTCACCAGGAATAGATGGAGTCAGCTGGAGGGTATGCCTCCAAGAGCTAACTGCTCCTCTGAAATGAGATCAAGAGTTGAAATGGGATCAAGGGTTTAACTCACAATCAAGAGTCAGGTGTGTGGTCCTTGCAGTTAGAACTGGTTTTATCCTGGAAACAATGAAGTGAGGCCTGACAGGTTAGTAGACAGGGGTGCTGAGGACAAGTCTCATGACCACAGAATTTGGAGAGATTTAGGGATTATGGTTTTTAAGTAGATTGGGTCTTCTAGCTAGGTTAACATAGGATGAAGGTGATGGAGATTCACTGTAATTGAGAACACCAGAAGATAATACCTGGATCTCACTGAACTCTCCTTCACCTTAGAAGATGCCTCTTTGATGATGCTCTTTTAGCCATCCTTCAGTTGGCTTTTGTTTTTCCAATTAATGATAGTGCAGGAGACTAGAAAGGCGAGGGGGTCCTGAACCCCAGGAACTGGCAAAGGTCCCAGTAAAGAGAAGAGCTACCAGAACCTGAAGAACAACGCCGCCGTCCAGAGGACCACCAGAACCCTGGAAGTGGGACACGAGCATCCTCACAGTAGGGCATACTACAAGGAGCCAACAGCACCCTTCTGTAGAGCAAGGTTGAAGGATAAGGGCACTAGAATATCAGCCTTGCAAAGGTCCTGAGTGGCTAGATTGAGAGGGCTCCCCACAAAGAAATCCATGCCATTTACCAGGTTCTAGTACCTTTCTTTATAAGTAACCAACAAGGTGTGGGAGGAGGATGAGAGTAGCGTTGCCCTTAGCAACTTCCAGCTCTTGAAGTTTAAGAAACCATAGAAACCATACCTGCTCTGCTTTGACTTTAATGATACCACTGACACAAACGCGCAGTCAGGTCAGGCTCTCCAGTGGGGCATGTCACCACAACTAAACAGTGTGCAAACATTCTGAGTCACAGAGTCCCTCACCACCTGGGCACCGCTAACTGATCTCCCCACCTGCATGCGAAGCCTTCTTGTGGTCCAGACAGACTGAGCAAAGCTAGTTCCTCCAGACTTTCTCTCTCTCTCTTTTTTTTTTTTTTCCTAAACATCCCCAGACTGTCTTCTGTTTATCTGTCTGTTTTCCCTACCTCAGCTCTAGCCTTTTACTACGTTTTGTTCCTATCACAGGGAAATGACTTTTGCAAAGCATTCCTCGAGCCCCAGTCCTAGGCAGCTGGAGACCCCAGGATGGGGGGAGGACGGGTTGGGAGAGGGCGGGCGAGCGGAGCAGGGGGCGGGGCAGTGAAGCTGGAATGAAGGAGCAAAGTGGCAGAGAGAATTTGTGCCTTCTCTGGCACAGGCAGCTTCCCTGGCCTGAACCATTTCTCCTCTCCTTCTCTTCTCTCCAGCACCAGGGAGCCTGGTGCCCTCCTGGAGGTGCTAGTCTCCCTGGTGCCCTCCTGGAGGTGCTAAGTCTCAAATTGTTTCATGTTTTGCTGTTTGGTCTGGCATCTTGCCCAACACCATCACGGCCACCTTTGGCTTCTTCATCATCTTGAGCGGCACAGAGTCGGGACTCTTGACCTGAGGGCAGAAACCCTCTGAGATGTCATCTATGTCTTTGTATGGGACACTGACAGGGTTTAGTCAATACTGGTTGAAGGATCTTATTGGAAACACAGGGTTTTTGTTTTACTCTGACAGAGCGAACTTTTTGTTGTTGTTGTTATTGGATAATTTATTTACATTTCAAATGTTACCCCCTTTCCCTGTCCCCCCTCCCAGAAAACCCCATCCCATCCTTCCTTCCCCTGCTTCTATGAGGGTGTTCCTCCACCCACCCACCCACTCCCACCTCCCCGCCCTCGATTCCCCTACACTGGAGCGAACTTCTAAACAAGAAGTTTTGCGAGTCCTTATGAGGCAGTGCTAAGGTAATTCTAGTGAATGTCTACCACAGTGAACTCACCCACCTATCACGTGAC
Organism: Mus minutoides; assembly: GCA_902729485.2. Classification (NCBI taxonomy): domain Eukaryota; kingdom Metazoa; phylum Chordata; class Mammalia; order Rodentia; family Muridae; genus Mus; species Mus minutoides. The sequence continues at coordinate 130,085 of LR751489.1, forward strand.
TCTCAGATGTCTTTCATCATAACACCCAGTAAAGATTCAGTGAGAGCATTTTAAGCTATGCGTTTGTCTTGGCAGCCTGCACACTTGTACACAAGATCTTGCATTTCCTTTTCTGATCTTCTGAATGATGTTCTGTTTCACTTGAAAGTGAAATTGCAGGCCATTAAATTAACTTTAGTGGCATGTAGTAGTTTGTTAACTTGATTGATTGTGAAGGTTGTCTTAGGTAAACAGACACACGTTCCATTTACATAGGGTCCCATGTAACACAGAACAGTAATCTAGGCTAGCCTTAAAGTCACTTCCTCTAGCCAACAAAATGCTGGTAACCACTGTGGTAACCATTAAACTCTCAGTTGTCTTGTGTTAAAGAGTCAGCGTCTGTTACTAAGGACAGCACTAATTACAGTTACATTCTCTTTTAAAGATGCAGTGATTTAAACCATTAGCAAATATACTTGAATATATATGTGAGTATATATATATATATATATATATATATATATATATATATAATGTGATTATATTCATATATATGAATTTCAAGTCTTACTGTCAGGCTAAGCTATGATAAATAGAGAATGGGAAAACCATTGAGAATCTGAAAGAGACTAGAAATATTTCCTGATTTGGACATGAATCGACATAAAAAGTAAACTTTAAACTTCACACAACTACTTAATAATGGATCTTGTACATTTGACTGAATATCTTACTTATGATCTTATTGACAAGGAGAAACATACCTCTCCAATGAGAGACACACTTCAAGAAGATTTTTTTTATATATCTATGTATTGTCTTATCTGCTTGTATATCATCTGCCTACTTACCTGTGATAGGTAAGATAGATAGACTTATATTGAGGAATTGGCCTCTTGTGAATTTGGGGGATTTGGCTAGTGTCAAAATCTGCAGCCTAGACTGGAAGGTTGGTACTCAGCACATACTGCCTGTGTTAGTGTTGGCTGTCGATTTTCAGGCTATAGAATCACCCTGAAGGGAAGCCTCCAGGCACACCTGAGAGGAATTATCTTGATTAAGTTCCTTGCAGTGGGAAGACCTGCCTTAAGTGCAGGTGGTGCTATTCCAGGAGCTGACTGTCTGGACTGAGTAAAAAGGTGAAATCTGATAGAAGATTAGGAGTCATCGATCTTCACTTCTTGCCTGTAGATGCAACATGACCTGCTGACTGTCACCCCTGCTCCCCAAATCCCACAACAGATTGGACCCTGCAACTCTGTACAATTCTTTCTCCCTTAAAAAATGATTTTTAAAAAAAAATTTCATAAATTATACCATGTTAAAAATTTGGAAGTCCTCACATTCCTGGCTGTATGCTACATGAAATAGGCTTCAAAAAGATAAGAACAAAATACAAAAAACATGGCTTTATTGGTCAAATATTGGACCAGGCTTCTTAGAGGATTCCCTTCATTAGACTAGGGGTTGGGGAAGCTGTGATTATACTCTAGTATCTTGGTATTATTTTTGAAATATTTATGTGGACATACAGAATAATCTTTCAAGTGTCAATAACAAAAGATCATCACTAGGCCACCTATGACCAACTCACATTTTAATGAACAACCCAGGATCAGTCCACACAATAGGTGGCTCAGGGTCTGAATCTACTTCCTTAGCAGAGAGGTCATATCATCCAAAACAGAAGAAACTTTTGGTTTTATTTCTATTTTTCTGCTGCAGCTTCTAGAGAATGTCAATTCAGAAGTGGGAAAGGAAAGTGTCGTTGTGATTCATTCATTTGTGTCGTTTGCAAGTGTGGGATAGGTCCCTAACTGAGCTATTGCTCGGTACTGATAAATCACCTTATCAAACAAACAGTGAACAAATAGAGTAACTTGGACTATACTAGACAAAATATAATTCCAGGAAAACCAGAGGGTTTGGCCCCTAGTCTGCATGTGTAAATCCCCTGTATTTGCCAGGAGTCTATTAGAAGGAAGCAGAGTAAAAAGAAATAGACAGTGACAAGGGAGAGAGAGATGACAGACAGACAGACAGATAATAGATAGATGATCGGTAGGTCCGTAGATAGATAGATAGATAGATGATAGATAATAGATACGCAATAACTAGATACATAGATACATGATAGATAGATGATAGATAGATAGATAGATAGATAGATAATAGGTAGATAGATAGAAGGTAGGTAGGTAGATAGATAGATAGATAGATAGATAGATAGATGATAGATACACAATGATACATAGGCACATGATAGATACATAGATAGAAAGATAGTAGATATACAGATAGATGGTAGATAGGTTGATAGATGAATGATAGATGATAGATAGATAGATAGATAGATGCACAGATACATAGATACATAGATATATAGATTAGATAGATAAGACAAGTACACACTGGAACATGTACTGACAACATAACGTGCCTTTCTGGAGTTCAAAGCTTACTAAAGATAAATGTAATTAGAGTTCAGAACAGACCCTGCTCAGAGCTTAGGCTACCTGCTGAGGATTAGTTTTTCCTTAAAAGGACTGCCAGCACCGGTTGAATCGTACCCCTTGAAATGCCAAGCCTCAAAGCCCTAAGCCTAATTACCCTGATTACCTGGTTAGTGTACCATGAGTTCCTACTGAGACTGGTATTCCAAAGATGGGCAGTGCGGCTGAGGCAAGGGGAGAACTAGAAGCGGATGTGGAGAGAGAAGAAAATATGAAGAACAGAGAGAATGCAGCCACCTATAGTCCACAGCGGACCCTAATATTCAGGAGAAACTACCCTCTACCAATGGCGCTTATTCCATCTTCTGGAGCTCTGCAAAAGCAGATGCTACAGAGCCACCTCACCTCATAAACCTGATTAGGGAGCAGATTTTCATCCCTTACCTAAGGGCCTAAATGTGCTAACAACCCGGGTACACTAAGACAGAGACAGTAGAGTCTTAGGCTCTACCGCCTGGAGCTCATGCTGCTGTTTCACTCTGAAAGTGAGCAGAGGGCCAGAGAGATGACTCAGGGTAAAGGTTCCTGCAACCAACCTGACGAGATCTGAGTTCGATCCCTCAGACCCACCAGATGGAAAGAACAGACTTAAATCAGTCGTCCATTGCTGTGGACACACACCCCTGTCTCTGTCTGACTCACACAGTAAATAAATAAGTGAATAAATAAACGTAATGTTTGTTTTGAAAAAGTTACCCAATCTGAGGAGAAAGCTGGAGGTGAACCGGCACTGCCAAGTCTGTAAAGAGGGAGGCGAAGAAGACAGGGGCAACTCAGCAGGATGCTGAGCACAGCACAGAACCTTCTTCGTGAACCAACTGCTTCATCTGGAGTTTAAAGTTCAGGAAAGACGGGAGCCACAGCCTCTGCTGTAGGTAGAGTTGTTGGCAGTGTGGCGGCTCACACAGCGAAGGAACGCTCTAATGCCCACACATTGGTCGCACTTGGTCATTCACAATCTTCTTCCCTCTGTAGGTGCGCTGTGCACCCTTCCTTCATCCTGGTAGACTTCGTGCCACATACGGTCATGCAGAAGAAGGGAGCAGAGTGAACCAGGAGACCATGAAGTTGAAGACTGCGTTAGAATCGCCATCCAATGTGTCTGAAGTGAAAAGAAATCATTTTTCATGTTCGCTTCTAGATGTGAGGAACTCTCACCAGTTGGGCAGCGTTTTATTTATTTTTTTAAACACTGTTTTTTTTTTTTTTTTTTTTTTGGTTTTTTTGAGACAGGGTTTCTCTGTGTAGCCCTGGCTGTCCTGGAACTCACTTTGTAGACCAGGCTGGCCTCGAACTCAGAAATCTGCCTGCCTCTGCCTCCCGAGTGCTGGGATTAAAGGTGTGCGTCACCACGCCCTGCACGGCAGTGTTTTAAATTGTACTGGCTGATCTGAATAGACAACCTAGAATTGTAAGGCTGACTTGTTGTTTTAATTTTAAAATAGGCTTCCAAGGAAGTCACATGCAAAATTCATAATCAGAAGATGAAGACAAGGTAAAGAAATTTATTTTGAAGAATCTTGAGTCTGAATATTTATATTATGGCACATGCTCACAACAACAACAACCACCCTACACCTAAGCTGTGCATACTTAACAATGAAAGTTCTTTCTACAGATACAGCAAAAACTTACTTTTCCATTAGAGGGCAGTATTTCACAAATTTTCAGTCCGGTTTTTTGATTTTTTTTTTTTTTTTTTTTGAGTAGCCATTTCAAGTGACCAGTATCTGACAAGCAATGAAGTAATGCTGTTTGGCTGTTTGGCTTATGTTGGGGAAGGCATGAGGGACAGAGGACTCTGAGACAACTCTCGTGGGTATGAGAAATTTTTATTTGGAGTTGTGAAGACAATATCCATGAAGTCTTTATTTAAGAAGCACATTTCCAGAACATGTTGGGTGCATTTGTTCATGTACATGGCACTTGGTTGGGTGGGTTAATCACACCTGTAGCTTATGTGTCACTGACAAGGATAAGATGGAATGTTAAAGACCCATAGTATTTACAGGCCCTCAACTCTCAGCGCTCAACCTGACTGCATGATTCTGCGTACCTTCTCCATATTCTGAGGGTGGGGGCAGGGCAGGGATGGATGGGTGAGCTGATTACGACTCTTTAATATTAGCAAAACAAAGAAATTTGATGTACAGAGAAAATCCTTGAGGAAAATACTCTGGTTTGTAGTTGTTATCTTTGGACAGGGAACAAATTTGAGGGAAGCTTAAGTGATTATTATTATTATTATTAACTGTATTTTTATATGGTTAGATTTTTTGAGATATAAAAATGATAATATAAGTTATGTGTTTAATAAAACTGTGAGTCATTTTCCATTTCAAAAAATTATTGAGTTGAACTTTAGAGTTCTTTGCATTTCACAGAATTTGATGCAAAGGTCTGGAGGAAGCATTTTGCTTAGGCACCAATACTAGTTTTCAAAGCAGGAAGCAGAGAATAAAGTTTCAGCCTTTTATTCTATTTGTTTAGTGAGAGAAGATTCAGGATTTTATTACTTATCTATTGCATAGATAATTTTACCACCCACTTGTTCTACACACACACAAAAACGTTTTAAACTGAGAATGAAGTGAATTGCCGAAGTAGAAATTTATTACGAATAAAAGAAAAGCATCCGTTGGGATACAAATGAGAAGGGTGGCTCAAGCTTGGTTTGCCTTTACTCTTGGGAGATGCTCCAGTGCCAACAGGCACTGAATGCCCGCTCCGCACTGTCCCTTAACATGGAATGTCACATGGAGAGATGGTTAATTTCCCCAAGCCACCAATCTCCACGATCCGAAGGCAAAAGCACACCATATCCACTCTACCCATCTGCTATGACCCCATTTTCCAAGACTTTCTATTTTCTTACCAATGCCCTTAACCTCCTTAGCTTTCTGAGGACTTTAGGAGGCTAGTCATCTGATATGGCCTATCTCCCAGCCGGTGTGCATGAACTTCCAAGACACAGTCTGTGTGTTGAAGACTGGGAACTGAAGTAGGGCTGACTGAGCTTATCCTTTCTAAGAAGTTTCCTTTCAAACTCAGTTAGTTAATGTCTGGGAGAACTCTAAAAAGCCATGATCCCAAAGTGTATGTTTTCTGTAGCCAAAACCCTTAGCTATTTGGAACATCTACAAATGGTGGCCTGAGTTACCTCTAAAGGATGAATAAAGAGAATATCATCGTTTCCAATATTTTCATAGCTACCCAATATTAACTTTTCTCCCGATCCTTACATCTTGGATCTGTGAGTAACATGCAGTTGGTTTGCTGGGACAGAATGGGGTGAGTGAAAATGGCCAAAGGGGAAATGTGTGGCTTGGGAAGTTCTGTGAGCTGGATGGCTTAATAGCAGTGTGAGATAACAAGTCTAGACTGTGCAAATTGAAATGCTATTATATACTTTAGGAGAATGGGATGCTATGCAGAGGCCATTTACCTCATCCATTTCAGCCCATGCTAATGCCAGAGAATATCTACAGGGTCCTAATACATGTGCATGGATTCTGTCACTACTAGACACATGAGTCTTCAAGTTAATGAGCCCACCCCTTTGGCTTATCTGTTGAAGCCCACAAATGATGTCCTTCATTTGTCCTTTACTGGATCATCTGAGCTAAATGGAGCCAAACGAGGAAAGGCAACCTGAGCTGGAGATTAAAACCATGCCAGGGTTGGAGCATGAAGCAAAGAGCCCAAACCCAGTGCCAAGCCTCAGGGCAGGGCATAAAGACCTTACCAACATACTGCATCTTTGAAAACATGCACATGCCTAAGAACTGAGCGAGGGGGAAGCTGAGTTCATTCTAGGTGGACAGGCAGCTAGACTTCCTCCAGTGTTCCCATTCTCACATACCTTCTCCCAGATTTGCCACCTCTCACTCATCAAACATGGCTTTCGCTCTTGCTAAGCTGTGAGCAGTTCTTTGGTGTGAGCCCCCACATGTTACTATGTGTCTATAAATGTAGCCTTATCCTTGCTGACTGATTTCCTTCTTAAAAGGAAAGTGACATCCTCCCTTTGTTTAGTTGCTTACAATGTGATTTTTACCCCCCCAAACTCCTGAAGTTTTCAACTAGTCTATATTAACTACAAAATAATAGTTTTTACTGTGATATTTGTATAAACACATATAATGTGCTTTGATCAGATCTGCCCCCCAACTATCCTCTCTTCTCCCTCCCCCTCTCCCTTTGGTCTCCTTTCTCTTTTACAAGACCTAAACCCTTTTATTTTCATGCCTTTTTGAAAACCTAAATTCAGAATATGATTTTTAAATCTTTTCTCAGCCCATAAAATAATCTCTTTAGAATCTCCCTTCAACAACTGGAATTGTACTCTCTCTTATAATGGAATCATACTAAAAAATATTCCTTTCAGAAACAAAATAAAACTTCCTTCAGTGATCCATATCTTCAGGGTGGATTAGCATGTCCATAGTCACCCGTCACCCATGTCCTCAGGGTACCATCAGTATGTACAGTTCTTCTTCTTCTTCTTCTTCTTCTTCTTCTTCTTCTTCTTCTTCTTCTTCTTCTTCTTCTTCTTCTTCTTCTTCTTCTTCTTCTTCTTCTTCTTCTTCCTTCTTCCTTCCTTCTTCCTTCTTTCTTCTTCTCCTTCTCCTCTCCCCTCCTCCTCCTCTTCCTCCTCCTCCCCTACTCCTCCTCCTTCTTCTTCACAAACTCCCTGGGCAGATGTCATTATCATTCTGTCTGCTTCTGGCTTGTTATTTTTGGCATAAAATTGTCTCCCAGTGTCTCTAATATGTGATGCAGTGGCCCCTCAGATCTGTTTTGCTCCATCTCTGAAGTTCTGCAGTGTTTTTGCAGACCTGTGGTTGTCTCTATTAAAAGAAAATGGGAAGACGCTACAGCGTATTGTAGTCCTTTGGAGCCTCTTTATCCCCCTGCCCCCATCTAGGGTTGTTCTTTTCTTCTGTTCAACACAATAAATCCACTTTCCTATGCATCAGGATAAGACCTGCATAGGTTTCTGTATTCTACCCAAAAGTCTTTCACTCACCAAGACTGCAGCAGGGCATAAGGATTTATATTTCTAAATGCTAACTCTGAGGCCCATATCTTGTGAATTAGTACTCCAGATGGCATGGTATATACTGTTTACCTGTTTTGCTATTATTTTATATCTTTTATTAAGATAACTCCTTGTGCCTGCACTTCATCTCTTAATTGCTATCAGAGATCTCCTAACCACACCTAAACCCTGAGGCTGATTCCTAGCCATCTCTACCTCATGTGATGGAGCCACCAACACCATACACCCAATATAATATACCTGATGTCCCATTCCAAATGGACCTCCTATGTATTCTCATTCTTGATTATCACGAATATCAGTCCTCCTGAACAAGCAAGAAATTTGCATTCAGCCTTGACTTGCCTCAATTTCCATTATCTTTGACCCTCATACAATGGCAACAGGTAGACTCTTACGAAGTATACTATTCTGAAACATTCACCCACTCTTGTTTTCTCTGATTTGTCTTGTCTGTTACATCACAGGTACATCTTAACTAGACTTCCCGCCTCAGTTCTCATCTACAGAGATCTAAAATTGATCTTTTTAAAACTCATGTTTGCTCATTCCATTAACCTTTTTGTTGTTGTTGTTGTTTTAAAAAATATTCGAATGGTGTAGTAGTGCCTACGATAACAAGATATGGTGTTTTCATATGACATTTGTGTGATCTTGTTCCTTCACA